>JAJOZX010000166.1:1635000-1757500 GCA_023014485.1 Bathynomus jamesi
TTTTCTTTCTATTTCTTTCTTGTCCCTGAAGATGTGAATATATCACGAAAGCGCTCGGACTTCGTGTTTCCTTTCCCTGTGGTTCTTTACTTATTAAAAGATCACGTGTTGCTTTGTGATTTCTTTGCATATATATATATATATATATATATATAGTGGACCTAGTTTTAGCCGTTTAAGGTGATAATGATTTAATTGTATGCAACGATTGATTAAGGCAATGACTGACTGATTACTTATTAATGAAAGGCTATTTGAGTAGATCCACCATACTATTGGAAGTGACCGAAATGGCAGCGAGGGTCACCAGCTTGATTTACGCTCAAGCAAATTAATGTTAAGGTTATGAAAGACACCTTATAGGTTTTGTAGTTTATTATGAAAATAAATCCGTTATTTTATTCACTGTGATATAACAAAGAATTGACAGTAATTAAGTGGTAGTTTTACGTTATGCTTATGGCATAGGCTTAGCTAATAAGATGAAATGTTAATAGCTTAATTGACACGTAATAAATAATGTAATACTCATCGATGGTATGTAAATGGCATGCGACATGTAACATTGAATGGGCCTAGTAACTGATATAAAGAATGCACGTGCGTTTGGTACATTGAATGGAATACTTGACACTGATTAAGTAGGCTAAATGATTGCATGGATGCACATAGAATAATTGATGTGGCCTAATAATAATGGATTGAAATGCTTGCACAAATATCATTTATGGTTAAGAACATTATGTGATGTTAAACGATTACGTCAAGAGAATATTTAGTTAACACATAAATATGAATTGAACATAATGACGGATGATACGCGGAATAACGGTATAAAAATGACACTTGAATTGGATGACAGGCCTACTGCGTTCTTTCACGAGAGTCAATTGGAACGCGTGATTGCACACTTTGGGAGTATAGCCTACCGTTCGGCGGTAGGCTAATGTAGGCTTCACAAGAGTACTTAGGATAGGAGATACTTATCTTATGGTGACGTAACCTTTGTTGAAGGCGGGTTGAAGACGAACCCATTACGCAGATTCTAGTTGTCGTTGTCCGTTAAGCCTCTTGAGATGATGGATGTAGGCTTCGTGGAGGCCTGAGGTGATGTTACTTCTCGAGGTGCAGGCTGGCCTTGTGATATTGCAGGCGTAGGCCTGTGGTGCGGAAGATATCTCGAGGAACGTGGAGAAACTTGAAGGTCGACCCGGCAAACCGCAGGCCCGAAGTGATTCCGGTTGGGCCTCGAAGGATTACTTCTGCAGGCGGTCTGTAGATCTTACTTGATGATAAATTGTAGGCCTTGAAGAAAGTAGCGGGCCTAGCCTCCGGCCGAAGCCGGTAGGCGGTTGAAGAGGTGGTATCGTACCGAGTAGTCTATCGAAATGGAAGCGCTAACGAAGTGAGAGCGAGTGAGCGTGGGTGCTTACTTTTATACGCAATTCCTGTGACGTAGAACTTCACGCCAATTACTAAGACGCCTTGGTGAACGCGTCCTTGGGTTGATAAAAACTTACTTTCGCGCCTTGGGAAGGAAACAGACTTTCCATTGTTTGTTAGCCCACGTGTGTTCCAAACTGTTTTATGGTAGCGTGGAAAGAAAGTATTTGTCTATTTGTTGGTCTATTTCTTGTCGATCCGCTACATATATATATATATATATATATATATATATATATATATATATATATATATATATGATGAATAAAACCACGAAGGAAAGGAAACAGTGGTGCTCAAGCGCTTTCGTCTAATGACATCCTCAAGAACACTGAAGTAAATAAAGAGTTCAAGACTATATATAGGTTACACGATAGAAGGTTCGTTTTGCCTTGTTAAGACAAGATTCCATAAACGCAGGTGGGTAGCATAGATCACTTCCAATACCGTTGATTTTTTCCAATTCGGCATCGATGTATTCCGGGCTGGCGATCTTAAGAGCGCGGAGAAACATTGAAGAAAGTATGGCCTTCTTAATGGGGGTGTCATGTCCAGAGTAAAAGTGTACGTAGGACAAATTGTTTGTTTTTTCCGATAGATACTAAACTTAAAACCTGGGCTTTCCCTATGTACACGCACATCCAAAAACGGGATTGAGTTGTTTTGTTCCACTTCTAAAGTAAACTTAATGGAGGGGACTTGATCATTTAACTGAAGGAGGAAGTCATCCAGGTCACGATTCATGGGCCACATACACAAAATATCGTCGACGTACGCAACCATGGGATGCCAACCCCCAGGATTCTCGGAATGTAAGTAATTTCGAAAAACTCCATATAAATAGTGGAGAGGAGGGGCGACAAGGGGTTGCCCATGGCCATCCCAAAAACCTGTTGATAATACTCGCTATTGAAAGTGAATTTACAGTCTTTGATGCAAAGCTTAATAAGTTCCAAAACGATGTGTGCAGGTAGTGGCAGGTCGTACTTATGTAATTCTCGGGAGAGAAAGTCAAGCATGTCGTCAATTGGCACTTTTGTAAACAACGAACAAACGTCAAAACTGTTTACAAAAGTGCCGATTGACGATATGCTTGACTTTCTCTCCCGAGAAGTACATAAGTACTTACCTGGATGACTTCCTCCTTCAGTTAAATGATCAAGTCCCCTCCATTAAGTTTACTTTAGAAGTGGAACAAGACAACTCAATCCCGTTTTTGGATGTGCGTGTACATAGGGAAAGCCCAGGTTTTAAGTTTAGTATCTATCGGAAAAAAAAAAACAATTTGTCCCACGTACACTTTTACTCTGGACATGACACCCCCATTCAGAAGGCCATATTTTCTTCAATGTTTCTCCACGCTCTTAGGATTGCCAGTCCGGAATACATCGATGCCGAATTGAAAAAATTCAACGGTATTGGAAGTGATCTGTGCTACCCACCTGCGTTTATGGAATCTTGTCTTAACAAGGCAAAACGAACCTTCTATCGTATGAATAATAACACTCGCACTTCGTCAAAGAATATTTTAGTACTTCCATTTTTCCCGTGCTTTTTAGGCATTGCTAATGTACTTAAACTTTTGGATATTAATGTAGTATTTTCATATAACAATATTGTGAAAAATATCATAGTAAAAAATAGCCCTACCAATAATTCAGGCATTATCTATAAAATTGGTTGTTACCAATGTGATTCCTTTTACATTGGTCAGACGGGAAAGGATTTGCACACGCGTGTAAAACAGCATCAATATTCCGTTAGAACGGGACAGTCGTCTAGTGCCCTTTTTGTCCATTTGTCAGAGTTATCCCATTGTATTGATTGGAATAATGCTTCAGTTTTGTTTCACTCTAGCAACATTGTTAATAGAAATATTCTTGAGTCTGCTATTATCCAACTTACAAATAATTTTGACATGAGCAAAGGTCTTTTTCAACTCGATCCCGTTGTTTTGAATTCGTTCAGAACGGATTTAGACAAGAAGGGCAGAGTGCTAAAACTTTGGTAATTTTCCCTTATAAATTTGTATGCTCCTCTTACAATTTTTATTTTTCAGTTTTTTTTTTTGTTTGTGACCTATATATCATTCAGGCATTATCTATAAAATTGGTTGTAAACAATCCATTTGATCTTGTGTTGAATTCGGGCAAAGTGTTAAAATTGGTAGTTTTCCTTACAAATTTGTATGCTCTTCCCACAATTTTTATTTTATATATATATATATATATATATATATATATAATATATATATATATATATATTTTGTAACTTATATATAGTCTTGAACTCTTTATTTACTTCAGTGTTCCTGAGGATGTCATTAGACGAAAGCACTTGAGCACCATTCTGTTTCCTTTCCTTCGTGGTTTTATTCATCATAAATATTTTTCACGTGTTACTTTCGTGAAATAATTTTCATATATATATATATATATATATATATATATATATATTATATATATATATATATATTATATATGACCTATATATACACGGTGTGTGTGTGTGTATATATATATATAAAACCTCAGGGACCATTCCAAGTTCAATCCCATATATATATATATTATATATATATATATATATATATATATATATGTGTGTTGATTTTCACAATTAAACATAAAAAAATAAATGATGCGTATCCATTTTCATTTTTCCTTGTGGGTGTGCATCATATACGTATATATATATATATATATATTTTTTTTTTTTCCACAAATTTGTGATAAAAAAAATGTGAAATATTTCGAAATTCAGCACAATACTTTAATTTTTAATGACTTTCACGCGCATGCGTCTGGAATCTGACTCGCATGTGCAACAGTAAGTCTCACGCGCACTGGACTCTGACACGTAACGAGAAATGTCATGGTGACAGTACAAGAGAAAGCACAATGCGTGTTGTGGTTAGCTGAATTGAAATCAGTAATCATTTTCAACCCAATTTTCGGCTTTTGTATGGGAAGGAACCTCCATCTGATAGACCAATCACAAAATGGCATAAACAATTCAAGGAAACCGGGGGTGTCTTGCCATAGAAATCATCATGCGTGTAGACCGCACACGTCAGATGAAGATGTCGAACGCATAAGGCAATTATTTTAGCGTAGCCCCCCCCCCCCCACCTAAAATCGAGTCCACAGTGTACATGCAAGTCGGCCACTCCTAAATCAACAGTCTAAACGATTATAAACTCCAGCTTGTGCAAGAAACAAAAAATTACATGAGCTATGAGCACAATGTCGCCCGAGATGTTGAACCGGGTGAGTTGAAATCCAGTATCGACTAGATGTTTGCATGGGTACCATTGAGACAAATGTAGATGTTTACTACTAAACTTGCATCAAACATAAGGTATTGTGATTAATTTTAAAACATACTGTATTATTTTATCTCCTTTACACAGGGCCGTAACTAGGGTTTAGAAATTAGTGAGGTCCAGATTTTTTTCGAGCGCGGCGGGACGAGCAAAATTCAGACCAAAATGACATCTACAAACACAACCCAAGCTATACACTAAACACAAAACACAAAACGCTCGACGCTCCCTCTTTTCAAAAGAAAAGCGGTAATATGCGTTTCATACACGGAGAACAGTTCAGTCTCTTTTTTTTTTTAGGAAATAATTACCGAGGTCCGGACCTCGGTGACCTCATAGGTAGTTACGGCCATGCGGCTTTACATCATGAGAGATAGCTTGTTCAAATCACCGGAAACATTTGTGGAAACCCCATACAGCACATATACTGTATTCAGTCTCTCTCATGCATTTTTTTTACACAAAGTAAGTTATTCGCTACGAGTATCTCTGATTGTGCTTATATATACTTATATAGTGGTCTATTGACGGTAGGCCCTATAATAAATGTAATTAAATTAATTAAAGGTTGTTTATGAGTGACCAATTCGATCTTTAGATCACATATGAAATGTCATTAAAAAAGGAGATTAATAGGTTTTGTGTTTTTTTTTTTTGTTTAATTAGCTGCAAAAGTAAGGAATAATTACTTACAGTGGTTAACAATAGCACGAATTCCATGGTGAAAGAATTACACGGTACAACCCTTTTTGGTCATTTTCTTGCCATACTATTACACAGGCCTGCGAATGAGAACTTTGTAAGAGTTGTTTTCTTACTAATAACTGATTTTATATAATTCAACTTCGCTGATTTCGAATAAGGTGTCCATAGTTTTTCTATCACGTAAGGATTTTCTGCAAACTGGAAGGGAAAAAACAACATAAGTAAATATTATTTATTTCAACTTACATTAGGTACCTATTTCGCTTTGCTATACTAATTACAAATGCAAACAACTTTAAAAAAAAAGAAGACTATTAACGTCAACCACATATTCATCTTTATTTGTCCTGAGTTTTCTTGTGAGATCTAATATGCCTTTTAGTTTCGAATGTACGCGCTGTTCCTTTTCTTATGTAATAATTCTGAAGTATCCCGTTTCAACATCCAGCAGTAATCAACCATCATGCTGATGTCCCACCATCCCTGATATCTCTCCTCCATTTCTTTGATGTCTTGGTGAAACCGTTCTCCTTGTTCTTCGCTGAGTGCTCCGAGATTCTCAGGGAAGTAATCCAAGTGTGAATGTAAGAAATGTAATTTTAAACTCATATTACAAACCAACTCTTTGAACTTATTTAGCCTGTTGTTCACAATGTTTTGGTAATTTGGGTCCTCGTTGTTCCCCCCAAAATTTGCTGATAACATCCTTAAAAGCAATCCACGCTTCTTTTTCAAGATTGTTCATTGTTCTTTCAAAGTATTCATCCAAAGTCAGTTTTCTAATCTGGGGACCAACGAAAATTCCTTCTTTCAATTTTGCTTCCGAAAGAGTTGGGAATTTACCACACAGATACTTAAAACAATCTCCATCTTCGTCCAAGGCCTTAACAAATTGCTTCATCAAGCCCAATTTTATGTGAAGCGGAGGTAAAAGGACTTTCTTCGTGTCAACCAAACTTTCACGTTGAATATTTTTAGAACCAGGTGTCAGGTTGACTCTGCGTGGCCATTCCTTTTTTATCCAGTGCTGAGTTCTTGCTCGGCTATCCCATTCACACAAAAAACATGGCAACTTCGTATAACCTGGTTGTTGACCTAACAACATACAAATCACGTTTAAGTCTCCACAAAGTAGCCAACCGTGTTTTTTGTATTTAACCTTAGCTAGAAGAAGCTCAAGATTTTCGTGCGTTTCCTTCAAGTGAACCGAATGAGCCACAGGAACGGATGCATACAAGTTACCGTTGTGAAGGAGGACGCCTTTTAGACTTCTTTTGGAGGAATCATTGAAAAGTCTCGACTCATTTGGGTCATAGACTGCAGCGCCTAGCTTAAGTATTAGTTCCAAAACATTGTTGCAATATACCAGTGAATTTTCTTGAGAAAAATATTGGATGAATTCTTTTTCTCGATTTCTGTACCAGTAAAATGACGTCCCGGGAGAAAGCAAGTTCTTTGCACGAAGTCTGGATCCCAAAATCTCTGAAGAATCCTTCGGGAGAAACAAATCTCTTACCAAATCATTAAGCTCACTTTGTGTAAACAATTGGGGTTCACCAGATGTTTCGGTTTGAAAACAATCAATATCATCGTTTCCATCGTTATCAGACACCGAATCAGATGAAGTTATATCAAGAGTATTTGGTTTAGTAGGTACAGGTATACCAGGTCCATGAGCAACAGATCTTATAGCAGACTGAAAGTTTGGATAAGAAATTTCCTTTTTATTTTCACTATTGTAGCCTTGCACGTTACATGAACAAAAATAGCAGTCATTGCTGTGATTTCTAGGCTCACGGCAAACCATTGGAATCCCAAACGGTAAAGAATCCTTTTTACCTTTACTCCAAAAATCTGTACGTGATGGCGAAAAATGAATATTATTTTTGGAATGAGCGTGCAAAAATTATTATATAAGTAATAAAATATTTCGGACAACAAAAACATCGCAGGCCTGTTATTAGAAAATAACTTAATAGTTATTTTCTAAATCTGCCTAGCCATACCTTTACTACCGAATAGGAAAGGAAGATATTATTAACACATTTCTTTCCTAGATTATGAAACAATGTACAGCACTCGTGTGTGACGGAATTATTTGCCTATGACAAATGTTTTTACGCAGTTGCAGTATTTGTGGGATATCTGCGAATTGGCAGTTTCTCGTGATTTTTTGGAGGGTGAGAAAAACAAACCAAGGTCGAATGTGGTTGATTGTAAGTGTATATAAATTCTGTCTAAGCAATGGTATTTAAGCTTGGGCTAGCCAATTATAGTAACGGAATTACTTTTTTGGGGTGCAACAGAATTACTTTTCTGGTAATTCCATAACAAGACAATAATATATACTTTATGCAAAATATCCTTTATTCTTGACAAACGTGAAGAATCTACTCCTCAATAGAATGGTACATAAGTTGACAAGATTTTTCAAACTTTTAAAAATAGCTTTATTGTCACAATTTGCGTGGAATTCATGTAAGGTTATTTGGATTAAAATGAACATATGCGATGGTGCTTGAAGACGGACTGTGGTTTCAAACTTCACCCGCTAACCGTTCGAGAAATGAAAAACTGTTAAAATACTTTTAAAGCGTTTTACAGTATAAATGACGCAGGTGTAAGAGAGAGCCTTCGTCAACGTTTTCGAGTGGTTGTAATCTTGTACGGGTAAACACGGAAAGTCCAACTCTGAGGACAAGAACAAAGATGTTTCTGTGGTACTTCAACGTAGATGGGAAGAAACCTCGGTTAATATGCAGCAAATAGCCCCACCTCGAGTTCATAATTTTTTATGTTAGCATTCGGTAGTATACAGCAATAGAATAAATTTGTTGAAAGCCAGACTCCCCGCAATTCAAAATTAACGAAGTTATTGATTTTTTTAAGTTTTAACTCCGCCTGGGAGTGGGCAAGCCAGCCCAAGTCTCAGCCAGTCTCAAGCCCGGAGAAAGGAGGAGGGTTGGCGGCAGGAAGGGCATCCGGCCGTAAAACGTTTGCCAAAACCTTACGAATGCAGATCCATTATAACAAGAGGAACAACAAAAGTAACGGAAATCTCCAAGAAGGCACAGGAAAAGAGATTGAAATGGTATGGGCATTGGGCATGTCCAGAGGAGGGAGGAGGAGTATGTGGGACGACGGATGCTGAGGATGGAAATTCCAGACACGAGGAGAAGAGGTAGACGTAAGATGAGGTGGCGGGATAGACTGAAGAAAGATAGTGATAAGGGACTGGAGGAAGAGGTGGCTCAAGACAGAAGTGAATGAAGAAGAAGGATCTGCAACAGCGACCCCACATAGAAGTGGGCTAATAAGGCTGCGGAAGAAGAATTGATTTTTTAAGTTTTAATCATTTTTTTGTTTCGCGACCTGCCAGCAGGCATAAGACATCCTCGCTTTCAGACAATTTTCTGGAAATGTGTGGACGACCAATCACAGTGCACCTTTTTTTTAACCAATAGTAGGCTATTAAACACTCAAAAGCAACTACGTCTTAATGAACCAATGACAGCGAATTAGGAATTTTAAAGCTATTAAACACTCAAAAACAACCACGCCTTAATGAACCAATGACAGCTAATTAGGAATTTTAAAGAACTTAAGTTTTTTCCCGACCGTTTAGTCACGGAAAAACCTCTTCCTTTGATACAGCTGAGGTCTTTCTTTCTTTTTTAATTTTTGTCGCGTAAATATGGGCAGTGAGATTTGTGAAAGTTGTGACCTAGGCTACGTTGAAGTGTTGAAAATTTTAGGAGACGATTCACGAGAGGTTCACATTTTTCAAGAACACGATGTCGTTCCCCGCACACGAAACTGTCCAGAGTGTTCCCAGCTCCTTTATTTCCGTAGTGACCGAGACGTTTTCGTGTGTAAACGCACATTTCCAAAAAACAAGCGGAAGAGTCTGTTTCCGTGCAAATTTACAGGCTCAATATCTCTCTTCAAGGGCACGTGGCTGCGAAGTCACACATTCCGGCAAGTGTTAATCTAGCTTTCATAAACGTTTTCCTCCAAAAACATTTTTCCCAATCCTACTGTGAGATACCTATAGTTAGCGCCGCAAAATAGCCCCACCTCGAGTTCATTACGATTATTTTTTTTTCGAAATCTCTTCATTTAGGTTAGGTTAGGTTAGGTTAGCAGTAACGGTAGCGAAATTTAGTTATTAGGGTGTGTTTTCATGTGCTTTATTCAGAAATGCTACTCATTTGCCCCATGTTTACTTGAAAATAAAACAACAACAAAAAAACTATTTTTTTCGTACTTTCAATTAAATGCCGGGCAAATGATTGGCATTTCTAAGGAAAGCACATGAAAACACACCCTAATAACTAACTTTCGTACCAAAAGTCGAGGTGGGGCTATTTGTTGCATATTTACCGAAACCTCCGTCATAAAAGTATCTTCCTGCTGACGGTCCTGAATTCTGCCGCAGGTAAGTGCTCTAAGATAAACTTCAAGCGTTCCATGTCAATGTAGGAGTTTGTACGAGCACTTGAAACTATACCAAGGTTGACCTTTTGTGATGGGCTTCGCTATATATATATATATATATATATATGAAAATTATTTCACAAAAGTAGCACGTGAAAAATATTTATGATGAATAAAACCACGAAGGAAAGGAAACACAGAATGGTGCTCAAGCGCTTTCGTCTAATGACATCCTCAGGAACACTGAAGTACATAGAGAGTTACAGCCTATATATAGGTTACAGAAAAAAAAATATATATATATATATATATATATATATATATATACAATAAACGGAGAAATGAAATTAAAAAAAAATTATTAAAAATTAAAAGATTGTGGGAGGGGCATACAACTTTGTAAGGAAACACTCGATTTTTAGCACAAGATCAAACTACCGATTTTTAGCACAAGATTAAATTAATTGTTTCCAACCAATGTTATAAAAAATAAAAAAATAAATACAAATTTATACTGGAAATCTGCCCGGGTTTTATCACTACCCATCTTGTATATAAAAATAAATTGAAAAATAAAAGTTATTAGAGTGGCATACAAGTTTACCAAAGACAGCGTTTTACCCTTCTTACCTAAATCTTTTCTGAAGGAATTCAAAACAACAGGATCGAGTTGAAAAAGACCTTTGCTTATGTTGAAGTTATTTGTAAGTTGGATAATGGCAGACTCAAGAATATTTCTATTAACAATGTTGCTAGAGTGAAATAAAACTGAAGCATTATTCCAATCAATACAGTGGGATAACTCTGACAAATGGACAAAAAGGGCACTGGACGACTGTCCTGTTCTAACGGAATATTGATGCTGTTTTATACGTGTGTGCAAATCCTTTCCCGTCTGACCTATGTAAAAGGAATCACATTGTTTACAACCAATTTTATAGATAATGCCTGAATTATTGGTAGGGCTATTTTTTACTACCATATTTTTCACAATATTGTTATATGAAAATACTACATTAATATCCAAAAGGTTAAGTACATTAAGCACATGCACGTACTGAAACTAACGATAGATTGATCAGTTTTGACGTTTGTTCATTGTTTACAAAAGTGCCGATTGATGATATGCTTGACTTTCTCTTCCAAGAATTACATAAGTAGCGTCTAGGAGAATTTGTCTAAAACAATTCGTCTAAAATACAATTTGTCTAAATCGATTTGTCTAAAACAATTTGTCTAAAATAGTTTGTCTAAAATCAATTTGTCTAATAACAATTTGTCTAAAATACAATTTGTCTAAAAATAATTTGTCTAAAATACAATTTGTCTAAACAAACAATTTAATATAATATGGCATACAAATTGTTGCCTGATGTACAATGCTATTTATTACTTGCCACGCCCCATCTTAAAAGGTTACCTCTTGTGCGGAATAGTACATCGAAATAGTTTGTCTAAAATAGTTTGTCTAAAAATAATTTGTCTAAAATACAATTTGACTAATAACTGAAGATAACTAGAAATGCATTTGTCTGCTTGATAAATTTGGAGTGAGGATGAAAAGATTGAAAATGGGTTGATTTATTTCATAATATACCTAACCTAACCTAACCTAACCTAACCTAACCGGGTTATGGGTTCCGGGATAACTGATTTCGATGAACTATTCCTCACAAGAGGTAACCTTTTAAGATGGGGCGTGGCAAGTAATAAATAGCATTGTACATCAGGCAACAATTTGTATGCCATATTATATTAAATTGTTTGTTTAGACAAATTGTATTTTAGACAAATTATTTTTAGACAAATTGTATTTTAGACAAATTGTTATTAGACAAATTGATTTTAGACAAACTATTTTAGACAAATTGTTTTAGACAAATTGATTTAGACAAATTGTATTTTAGACGAATTGTTTTAGACAAACTCGCCTGATTCGACATAAGTATGACCTGCCACTACCTTCACACATTGTTTTGGAACTTATTAAGCTTTGCATCAAAGACTGTAAATTCACTTTCAATAACGAGTATTATCAACAAGTTTTTGGGATGGCCATGGGCAACCCCTTGTCGCCCCTCCTCTCCAATATTTATATGGAGTTTTTCGAAATTACTTACATTCCGAGAATCCTGGGGGTTGGCATCCCTTGGTTGCGGTACATCGACGATATTTTGTGTATCTGGCCCATGAATCGTGACCTGGATAACTTCCTCCTTCAGTTAAATGATCAAATCCCCTCCATTAAGTTTACTTTAGAAGTAGAACAAGACAATTCAATTCCGTTTTTGGATGTGCGTGTACATAGGGAAAGCCCAGGTTTTAAGTTCAGTATCTATCGGAAAAAAACAAACAATTTGTCCTACGTACACTTTTACTCGGGACATGACACCGAGTCATGAAGAAGGCCATTTTTTCTCCGCGCCCTTAGGATCGCCAGTCCGGAATACATCGATGCCGAATTAGAAAAAATCAACGGTATTGGAAGTGATCTGTGTTATCCATCTGCGTTTATGGAATCTTGTCTCAACAAGGCAAAACGAACTTTCTATCGGGGCAATAATAACACTCTTACTTTGTCAACAAATATTTTAGTATTTCCATTTTTCCCGGGCTTTTTAGGCATTGCTAATGTACTTAAACTTTTGGATATTAATGTAGTATTTTCATATAACAATATTGTGAAAAATATCGTAATAAAAAATAGCCCTACCAATAATTCAGGCATTATCTATAAAATTGGTTGTAAACAATGTGATTCCTTTTACATAGGTCAGACCGGAAAGGATTTGCACACACGTATAAAACAGCATCAATATTCCGTTAGAACAGGACAGTCGTCCAGTGCCCTTTTTGTCCATTTGTCAGAGTTATCCCACTGTATTGATTGGAATAATGCTTCAGTTTTATTTCATCTAGCAACATTGTTAATAGAAATATTCTTGAGTCTGCCATTATCCAACTTACAAATAACTTCAACATAAGCAAAGGTCTTTTTCAACTCGATCCTGTTGTTTTGAATTCCTTCAGAAAGATTTAGGTAAGAAGGGTAGAACGCTAAATCTTTGGTAAACTTGTATGCCACTCTAATAACTTTTATTTTTCAATTTATTTTTAGATACAAGATGGGTAGAGTGATAAAACCCGGGCAGATTTCCAGTATAAATTTGTATTTTTTTTTTTTATAACATTGGTTGGAAACAATTAATTTAATCTTGTGCTAAAAAAAATATATATATATATATATATATTTTCTGTAACCTATATATAGGCTGTAACTCTCTATGTACTTCAGTGTTCCTGAGGATGTCATTAGACGAAAGCGCTTGAGCACCATTCTGTGTTTCCTTTCCTTCGTGGTTTTATTCATCATATATATATATATATACTGGCAGAATTACCCAGCTTCGCTCGGGTTCAGTATATATGAAATTACCTTGATTCTGTCTTTGATCAGAATTAAATTTAGTCTGAAAAAATGGTAACTATAAATTGAAAACAAACTATAAAGTAAAGATAGGTTAAGGAAAGCAGTTTTGAAGATTATCTTTATTTTTCAACAAATGGTTCAAAAGTATAAATAAAGTGCATAGATAATTGATATTTAGTGAATTAGCACCAAGTAGTGATCTTTTAGATGTTAATGAAAGTTGCATGAAATGAGAAATCGAGAACAATACAATTATTATTACTGTAAATGTTTGAGAAAAATACATTAAATCAGAAAACAACCAAACCAAACTTTAAACCGGCTTATAAAGTTTCAGGTCCCACACAGGTACCGGGCGCACAATCGGACGGCATCGGATCGGAGAAAAAGCACACAAGGAAAAAGGACGATGGAAGACGCACCTCGGAGGTAGCAAATACAGACCTCAGGACGAGCGCGCAGGACAACGCAACAACACGAGCTGGACGAAGGATCCGATTCAAATCAAGACGCCAACATCCCAAACGACAGGGGGAGAAGAGGACACGAGAGGCCCCTAAAAGAGATACCCAACAAAGAGATAGCCTGCCTCTCGTATCTTTCATTCTTCCCCGGCAAATACAAGTAGTAGCAAGAAGGAACAAGCTACAATTGGTGACCCCCGGAGTGACCCGAAGCAGCCAGCGGAAGCAGCATCCTTCAGTCGCCGGGCGGAACAAACCGAAGCCACGCCTCTTCGCCGCCCACCCGTAGTAGCCGGTCGGAACCGAAGCAGCAGCAGCAGACCCGAATTACATTCCCGCAAGATGGAATCAGGAGTGCACCATGTCACCATCAAGCCACCCACGTTCTCTGAAGCGTCGGCCGCAGGATGGTTCTCCATCATGGAGGCACAATTCCACATTTCCAGAATAACATCCGAAGAAACCAAACTTTAAGCCGCTTCAATCAACCAAACCAAACTTTAAGCCGCTTCAATCAACCAAATCAAATTTTAAGCAGCTTCAATCAACCAAACGAAACTTTAAGCCGCTTCAATCAACCAAACCAAACTTTAAGCCGCTTCAATCAACCAAACCAAACTTTAAGCCGCTTCAATCAACCAAACCAAACTTTAAGCCGCTTCAATCAACCAAACCAAACTTTAAGCCGCTTCAATCAACCAAACCAAACTTTAAGCCGCTTCAATCAACCAAAACCAAACTTTAAGCCGCTTCAATCAACCAAACCAAACTTTAAGCCGCTTCAATCAACCAAACCAAACTTTAAGCCGCTTCAATCAACCAAACCAAACTTTAAGCCGCTTCAAATCAAGACCCGAATATTTCTACTTTTGATATACGTGCTCCGCTTCTCGGGGTGAGCAGTAGTGTGGGGCCGCGCAGTTAATTTTCCGCATTTATATTATTTTTATATTAGTTACCGACAAACCAATTTTGCGCATTACCAAATTGTATATATTTTATCATTGTGTAATTTTAAGAATCATATATAATCTTTATAAATAAGTATTGTACAGTGCTTACAAGAAGTCTCGCGCCTCTGTCTCGTCCCAAGCTAGTCTGTTAGGTATAAAATGGGCGGTCCTTATGGCAGCGGAGGTGTGTTCGGATTGGTGCACATAATTGCTCTAACCCCATCAATGACGTCCACATTATCATTGTGTTGACCACTATCTATTTATATATAGAGACATACTGTACATAGATATATATATAGAGTATGCAGGGGATAACGTGTCTCAGTCCAAGCTATGGTAGTTGTCTTACAATTAACAGTCCCAAGTGCAAGTTACGTTAACACCTCCACATAAACTACCCTGGACTAAAATAACACGTGAAGCCTTACCCACAAACATTTAAAAGCTCTCTTCTCTCTCTCTCTCTCTCTCTCTCGTCTGTCTCTCTGTCTGTCTGTCTCTATCTGTCTGTCTGTCTGTCTCTGTGTGTCTGTCTGTCTCTGTCTGTCTGTCTCTCTGTCTGTCTGTCTCTCTGTCTGTCTGTCTCTCGTCTGTCTCTCTCCAAACTAATCTATCATATTTTGCGACTTTTTAACTCTGGTAGGATTCAATTCCATTCCTATAGTGTAAGCAGTGGTGTAGTGCTAAATAAAGAAGTGAGGGAACGCATTTTGAAAGTGTTACTCAGATGCGGGGGGGACAATGGCGAGCGCGGCGAGCCCATACAGCTGGGGGTCCGGGGGCACTGTAAGCCCCCCTGGAAATCTTTTGAAATCTGACCAATTTCAGGGATATTTTGAGGTCATATGCACTGGATATTAGGATATATTCCAAGGTTGAAGATGCAGTATTTCCAGTGTCATTAGATATACGACATCCAGTACGATCAATAAAAATAGCTAACAACTGGAATGATTAACTAAAAAAAAGTTAACAACTGGTACGCCGTGGTGACTGTTTCACCAGATCTTTATAGGCTAGCATTGCCTCAGTCGAAGCTAAAAGAAATGAAACAGTTAATGATTCTTTCTCATATTTCTTCTAGGGGTGAGAATTAAAATTTCATGACGTTAGAGATTTGTAAGTTCGGATTTATTTGAAATAGTGAGGGAACGCCGTTCCGTCTACCAAAAAAAGTAAGGGAACGCCGTTCCCACGCGTTCCCACAGCACTACACCACTGAGTGTAAGAGATACTTAAATTCATGTGTGTATTATGCCATATGATGTGCGTAATAAATAATCATTTTTAAATAGTTGGAGCGTTCAAGGTCATCTGTAATAATCTATGGACTACCCCTCAAGCCCACTCTCAACACTTAGATTCCCCTAAGACACAGGCGTCTTCAAGTAACATGAATGCGTAGAGATCTAAGGTGTTAGATTCCATATTATATAATTTATGTGCTACTGTGCTAGGTTTAAGAACGCTGGCATTGAAGGATGGATGGAAGGGACAGTAAAAGCAATAATAGGTTTAATGAAGGAAGTGGAATGAGGATGGAGGTAAGCGTTGCTATGTCGAAGGAAACGAGGTTGGGTGGGGAATTACGAAGGGAGGAGGAAATGCTAAACACAAACTCAAATATTTATTTTAATGCCCTAGAGCCTAGACCTAGAAAGACAAAGAGCAAAATACCTTAAACTAACAATGAATTGACAGAAACAGAAGAGCCTGGTCTTAGACGCACTGATAGGTTTAACGTATGTGGCTAGAGGCCGCCACTCAGAATTACCACTACTACCTAAGTCATAATAAGGTTATTTACTATGACAGAGTAGTCATGAGTAGTTATGGAAATAAAATATGATTATACTGTTGATGGCTGACTATATTCAGTTGGGACATAAACTATTGCTGACAATCTTTGGATCCTTGGCTTTTAAGACGAATTTTTTATGCATATGTTCAACAAAATAGGAAATTGGCTGATTATTATTACCATTCGAAGGGCTGGTACCCTTCACAACCGAAATCAATTTCAGAAGGGGTGCATGGTCTCCTCATTTCCTTTATCGTCCCAGCACGCTTCACATAAGCCATTTACACAAAGAGGGAAAGGCCGCCTGTGCACCACTAGACGACCCAGGCAATGCGGGGAGCAATGGTGACATTGCATGAATATGGTGTGCCAATAAGAGAAATATCAAGACGACTAGACGTTCATCGAAGCACTGTGGAACGGTGGATTCATCGGTATGAAGCAGAAAACTCAATCGCTACTTTGCCGAGGTCTGGTCCTCCGCGTTCAACATCTCAAGAGGAAGATGCTGCGATTGTTAATCATGCCAGAGAGCATCCGTTTGTTCCAGCGACGCATATTTACAGACACCTGAACCTTCGTTGTAGCGCAAATACAGTGAACAACAGACTTCACGAGGCAGGGTATTTTTCTCGCCGTCCAGCTATAAAACCTGCATTGACGATTGAGCATAAAAAGGCGCGGATGGGATTTGCCTTGCAATACTTGCCGCAGGAGGAAGAATTCTGGAGAAAAGTTGTGTACTGTGACGAAAAAACATTTTCAACAGATAGTCATGGTTCCCTGCATTGTTGGAGGCAGCGCGGAAAACGCTATGAAGAAGGAAATGTTTTCCCGAGCAAACGTAGTGGTCACATCAATCTCGGTGTGTGGGGCTGGATGTCTGGCTATGGTGTCGGAGAATTGACTCAAGTAGATGGACGCTTTACTGGACAGCAATATTGCCAGATACTGGAAGAGGTGCTGCTACCCAGTGTTCGTGCGTATCTGGTTCCAGCACCGGAACCATTTTACTTAATGGAAGATAACAGTCCCATTCATAGGAGTAACGTTGTGAGAGCGTGGTACGAAGATCACCCAGAGATTATTAATCTAATTCTACCACCATGTTCTCCTGATTTGAATCCGATTGAAAACCTTTGGGCAATAATGATTAACGAATGGGAGCAACGCAATGAAAGAACATTTGAAGCACTTTTAGCTCACACGAGGAATAGTTGGGAGAGCTTACGCCGAACACCAAACATTCCTTACAATCTGGCCTCTTCTATGGCGCAACGATTGCAAGAAATTATTGATGCTGGAGGAAGCTATACGAAATACTGATGTTAAAGCCATGACGTAAATGTGTATCGAATATATATTTATGTTAATGTAGAATTTTATTATATTTTTATGTTTGACATCTATAAAAGTATATATTGTGACCATGAAAGAACTTTACTTATCCTTAGTTAGAATCTTTTCTTGCAATGTCTACGCTCGTGGAGATGATAATATATGCATTGTTGAAACAAACTATGAGAAGGTAATAGTTTCAGGAAAAAATAAAAACTGGCAACATCGAGGTCACATGTTTATGGGAATTGTGACAATTGTCATATGATATGCTACCAATAAACTCTTATATACTACTATATACAGTATACTATATTACGTAATAATTACGATGAACAAATCAAATGCAAATTTGTCTGATTCACGGCCCACCAGTCTTGCTTTAGACTAATGACTTTCATAAGATGGAATAGCCCCAATAGGTTACCACTTAAAACAATGGATAAACTATCTATTAGTGAGACGACCGTGACTTCCTCGAAATGCGGGCGCGTGAGAGGTTCACTGAGGAATTTGGTCATTAGATTCTTCACGTAGGATATGTATCACAAACAACAGTATTGACAACGATTCCCAACAGTTACTTAATATCAATCATTGCATTTGAGCAAATAATTTAGACCTGCGTCAAAATAACTTAGGTATCATGCCATGATTTGGGATATTTGCGGAATTAGTCGTTCTCTATAGTCCACAGTATATATTGAGACGGTATAATGTAATGCCCAGGCTCTAGGGTTGCCAACTCCATGAAATTTGAAAAAAAGGACAAGAACATCAATTCCAATATACTGTCTACAAGGTTAGGGAAAGAAGTAAAATTTTATTTATAATTTATTACAATTTATAGTGCATGCTTTTTAATTGCATATTTTCTTAAAGTAAATATTTTTATTGATATACAGATATTGACCCATTGAGTCATGCATTGACAAAATTTATGGTAACAATATTTATTTTTAAATTTATACTTTTCCGCTACACGGAACGTTAACATTTAAGTGAAGAAATGAATTTATAAAATGTTACTCGACTTAAGACTTTATAATTATTTCCTTTTAAACAAAAGTTTTGTTATAAAACTGTTGTTTGGAACAAGATTGTTATCAGAAAAGGACAAATGGCGTCCTTTCCGAACTCAAGAAAGGACAAGGACAAAAATCTACAAAAAGGACTGTCCTTTTCGAAAAAGGACGGTTGGCAACCCTATGCCCAGCTAATATTATGATGACTAGGATTGCTCCATAACCATCCCAACATCCCGAAACTTGGTCATTCTGCTTCTTAATCATTTGTATTTTAAACACTAAAATGTAGCAGAAGTGACGTAATAATCGACGTCATTGATTGTGTTAGAGCAGTTATGTGCACCAATCCGAACACACCTCGGCTGCCATAAGGACCGCCCATTTTATACCTAACAGACTAGCTTGGGACGACACAGAAGCGTGAGACTTCTTGTAAGCACTGTACATAAATTTTTATAATATATTTAATTAATTCAGCTGTATATACAATAACAAAATCTTCTGTAAAATAACCCCAGCCAACCAAGAACTCAATAAACTCTGTAAACGACCGGCTTTTCCTTCAAGATGCTAACCTTCCAAACGACAGGGAGAGAAGAGGACACGAGAGGCCCCTAAAAGAGATACCCCTAAAAGAGATAGCCTGCCTCTCGTATCCTTCATTCTTCCCGGCAAATACAAGTAGCACCAAGAAGGAACCAGCTACAATTGGTTCCTTCTTGGTGCTACTTGTAGTTGCCGGGAAGAATGAAGGATACGAGAGGCAGGCTATCTCTTTTAGGGGTATCTCTTTTAGGGGCCTCTCGTGTCCTCTTCTCTCCCTGTCGTTTGGGAGGTTAGCATCTTGAAGGAAAAGCCGGTCGTTTTCAGGGTTTATTGTGTTCTTGGTTGGCTGGGGTTATTTTACAGAAGATTTTGTTATTCTATATACAGCTGAATTAATTAAATATATATATATAAATTTATGTACAATACTTATTTATAAAGATTATATATGATTCTTAAAATTACACAATGATAAAATATATACAATTTGGTACGCGCAAAATTGGTTTGTCGGTAACTAATATAAAAATAATATAAATGCGGAAAATTAACTGCGCGGCCCCACACTACTGCCCACCCCGAGAAGCGGAGCACGTATATCAAAAGTAGAAATATTGGGGTCTTGATTTGAAGCGGCTTAAAGTTTGGTTTGGTTGATTGAAGCGGCTTAAAGTTTGGTTTGGTTGATTGAAGCGGCTTAAAGTTTGGTTTGGTTGATTGAAGCGGCTTAAAGTTTTGTTTTGGTTGATTGAAGCGGCTTAAAGTTTGGTTTGGTTGATTGATGCGGCTTAAAGTTTGGTTTGGTTGATTGAAGCGGCTTAAAGTTTGGTTTGGTTGATTGAAGCGGCTTAAAGTTTGGTTTGGTTGATTGAAGCGGCTTAAAGTTTGGTTTGGTTGATTGAAGCGGCTTAAAGTTTGGTTTGGTTGATTGAAGCTGCTTAAAGTTTGATTTGGTTGATTGAAGCGGCTTAAAGTTTGGTTTGGTTGATTGAAGCGGCTTAAAGTTTGGTTTCTTCGGATGTTATTCTGGAAATGTGGAATTGTGCCTCCATGATGGAGAACCATCCTGCGGCCGACGCTTCAGAGAACGTGGGTGGCTTGATGGTGACATGGTGCACTCCTGATTCCATCTTGCGGGAATGTAATTCGGGTCTGCTGCTGCTGCTTCGGTTCCGACCGGCTACTACGGGTGGGCGGCGAAGAGGCGTGGCTTCGGTTTGTTCCGCCCGGCGACTGAAGGATGCTGCTTCCGCTGGCTGCTTCGGGTCACTCCGGGGTCACCAATTGTAGCTGGTTCCTTCTTGGTGCTACTTGTAGTTGCCGGGAAAGAATGAAGGATACGAGAGGCAGGCTATCTCTTTGTTGGGTATCTCTTCTAGGGGCCTCTCGTGTCCTCTTCTCCCCCCTGTCGTTTGGGAGGTTAGCATCTTGAAGGAAAAGCCGGTCGTTTTCAGTTTATTGTGTTCTTGGTTGGCTGGTGTTATTTTACAGAAGATTTTGTTATTCTATATACGGCTGAATTAATTAAATATACATATATAAATTTATGTACAATACTTATTTATAAAGATTATATATGATTCTTAGAATTACACAATGATAAAATATATACAATTTGGTACGCGCAAAATTGGTTTGTCGGTAACTAATATAAAAATAATATAAATGCGGAAAATTAACTGCGCGGCCCCACAATACCATATAATCAATGACATGTTATCGCTGCAGTTCTTCGGGATAGACTATGTTGACTGTTTTCCCATCAGCACCCAAAATGAAAAGATTTCTACTGTCACCAACTCTTGAGCACCCAACATAAAGCTGGCCATGAGAAAAACATGGTTTCTGTAAGTTGAGGCCAACTACCTTAAGCGACTGGCCCTGAGCTTTGGTGATGCTCATGGCAAAACTTAGTCGAATTGGGAACTGGAGGCGCTTGAATTGAAATGGCAAGTCCGATGGGATGATTGGAATTCGTGGAATGAAGACATCCTTTCCTGATGCAATGCCCAGTCATTATTGTGGCCTCAATGACATGCGCCCACAGTTTCTTTACAGCCAACCGCGTTCCATTACAAAGTGTTGGTGGGTCCATATTCCCGAGAAGAATGATAGGTGCACCAATCTTGAGCTGTATATTGTGTGGTGGCACATCTGGTGGCTCCAGAGAACTGAGAAATTCTGTTGGGTAATTGACAGCATCGTTGGTGTCTGGAACAGTGTCAACTGACTTGTATTGGTGCATCTCACCAGGTAACTGTAGGAGTAGCCCTCTGTTTATGGCATCAACTGCACCATTCTTTGGTGCAAGGATGGCTCTTTCAGAAAGCCACTTGTGATTCCGGAAATGAGAAATAGCATTTGGGAAAACTGAATCTTTGAGTTCTTGAAGTGTTGTGACTGCTTGACCAATGTTTTCGACTGATACCATTCCATGCATGTTCTCAGAAACCATTTTGCTACTTCCCAGCAGAAGCATCACCTGTCAAATGCACTCGCATGTTGGTTGCTAGAGTGAGTCGGTGAATGTTGTTCCAGATATATGAAGCCTTGATGCACGCTTGTAGTTCATCTGCTTTGGTTCCACGTGGAACGACTGGGAGTGTTTGGCGAAAGTCACCAGCCAATACCATAGTGACACCTCCCATTAGTTTGTCAGTACGTCGAAGATCTTTCAGGGTCCGGTCCACAGCTTCAAGCGCAGCTTTATGAAACATGGTGCATTCATCCCAGATAATGAGCTTACACTCCTGCAGAATCCTTGCTTTGCCACTTCCCTTCCAATGTTGCAGGTTGGTGCCTCTGCACGTGCCAAATTCAAAGGCAACTTGAATACTGAGTGAGCAGTCCTTCCTCCTGTTAAAAGTGTAGCAGCAATACCTGATGATGCCACTGCTACGGCAATCATGTTTCTGTGTCTAAGTTTAGCTAAAAGGAGATTGATGAGAAAAGTTTTTCCTGTTCCACCTGGAGCATCCAGAAAAAAGAGCTGCCACTTCCACTGAAGACATCTTCAGTGAATCTGTCCAAGGCTTGTCTCTGGTCTGGAACCAGACGTTGTTCATTTTCCTCTATGTGTTCAGCAAGTTGGTCAGTGTTGTAATTTGTTTCTCTGAGGATATCAGTTGATAACTCATTGATATTTACTCGCTGTGGCTCTGAGAGACCGAAACTCTTGAGATCAGAGCCACCTAAATCTCTCAGTTTGTCCTCAATAATTATAAGAGCTCGATTGAAAATGTCATCACAGAAATCTACATTTAGGTTTTGGTTTTGCATTTGTGCCCGGTTCAAAATGTCCTCAGCAAGGTTCTCTTGTAGTTGTTCCAAAGTTCCCGAGGATTAGATATGGCACACGTGTGGAGCATAATGGCAAAAAAATTCCGCATCATCATTGGTGACTGTGTAGCAGCTGCTTCATTCAGGGTGTTACTCCAGTGGGCATCATCTTCAAGGAGTCCTCTCAATTGGCAAGCTTGTTTATAAATCTCACAGTCTCTGCCGTCCACTGTTTGCAGTTCCTCGAACGATATTGCCCCTTAACCTCATGTAAAAGTAGACGCAAGAAGAAGCATTCTGAATTGCCAGGATGCACAGTGTAAACACGGGCTAATGCATCACTGGCCTTGACATTAAGATGCTCTGGCCCATTATATCCTACTTTTCGACGGGCCCACTTCTTGCTTCCACTATTCCATATGAAATACTTGGGTACTTGGTGGTAGAGCAGAGTCTTAGTATATTCATCTTCCCTGCAAAGGTTAAAAAATCCTGTGAGAGTTGTGTCTTGTGTAGCTTGGGCACAATGAAGTGCATTTTCTTCAGTGAAGTAAACTCTTTGGCCATTCTCAAGATGTACACTGAGATGAACCACTGTAGGATGTCTTTTATGAATTGGAAAGCTCAGAATTCTCCAGATGGCCTCATTACTGCTGATATATCGGCCTAATTCATATTGTTGAACCTCATCATTCTTGGATACATCCTTCTGAAGGCTAAACACAGCCATATCAGTTCCATTGTTGACATACTTGCAGACATATTTTATGGACTTGATGGAATTACACATTTCAACATTGCTGTGAACATTGAACAGTCGAGAGAGGAGTGGGCAATATGGAACAATCCACCTGTTGTCAACTTGAATTTCAGAACCACGAATCTTGACAGTTGTTGTAAATCCACCATCCTCTGGGCTTCTTCTGCGATACCTGCTAGCAGAGCTGGGCACTTGCGGCATATTTTGCGGTACTGCGGTACTGCGGTACTACCGCACTACCAAACCGGTACCAAACCGGTACGCGGAAATTTGAATGCGGTCGCGGTACTGCGGTATTTTCAGCGATCCTTTGCGGTACTGCGTTATGCGGTACCGGTTTGCGGTTTGCGGTAATACCGCAGTACCGCAGTACCGCAAAATATGCCGCAAGTGCCCAGCTCTGCCTGCTAGACCGCGGTGCTGTGGTCTTTGAAAACTGTAGCAACAAATTTTCTTTTTATTTATTATTATTATTACGGGCGGCAATGTGAAGCTCAAGATTTTCATGACTGCGTTCTTTTCTATAGTTTTATTAACCAAATGATTGAATCGACAGTAATTGGGGGTTCAGTTATTTGGTCAATAAAACTATAGTCATGAAAATCTTAAGATTCACAAATCTTAACACGATGTGAAGCTCAAGATTTTCACGGCTGCGTTCTTTCCTGTAGTTTTATCGCGGTGCTGGGGCCTTCGGGCCTAGTAATTTTAATTATTTAATTTATTAACACCCAGGTGTACAACCTCGGGACCCAATCATATGTGTGTGAAGTTTCATGTTTGTAACTGCTTCCATTTTTTAGAGTTATGGCTGGAACACACACACACACACACATATACGCGCCCTTTTATATTATTATTATTATATATATATATATATATATATATATATATATATATATATATAAGGATACCCTATACTATATGGCAGTATATGTTATAAAATCTATAATTATAAAACAATTCTAATTTAACTTCAATACATTAAAATATGGTTAACTAGCATTCTTGGGCGCAAATTTGAAACCCATTTCTATACTCACTTAAGAATAGGGGAAGGTGGGGCAACTCGGGACCCCGGAGCAACTCGGAACACCCCCTTTATAACCTAAGCTAGTGCTGCCATATAGTTTTAATCTAACTCCGTCAGTGCCGACACTGATCACTGATCAGTGACCTTGAGACAGTGGTATTGAGCGGGTTGTGCGCCACGCAGCTCGCCAAAAATTAGTCTCATTTTTTTTCTCCATTTGATATATCATCAGCGAATTTTTCCTTGATTCAAAATTCCAAAGTTCTGAGAACTTATTTTGTTACTTTTTGTGTGTCGACTACTTATGGATCAGTGTTTGATTTTCACGTATCGTCGTGTCTGAAATTTCATCAGTGACCGCGTGGTACTGAAATTTGTGAAAAGGGACAAAAAGGAACCTCGGGTTCCGAGTTGCCCCACGATTTTTTTAACCAAAAAATTGCAACGGCTTTCTTAAATTCCAGTTACACCTAATTCAAAGCTAGACCGCTATAAAAATAAACAACAGGTAATAAATTGTCTGTTAACATAAAGTTTTAAATTAAATTACAAATAACAGTTTTTATTTCAATTACAAATTGACAAAATGTTATCATCAAACTCATTTATGACTCGACTAAATATTTGTTCAATATGTTTTCCTCCAATCTCTACTACTTTTCTAAGTCTTGGTCGAGATTCGTCTATAGCACGATTCACCTGGTCTTGGGGTAGTTCATCCCATTTTTATATCATCACATTTCTGAGGTGATTAACATCCTTGATTTGTTCACTGTACACTCTTTCTGAAAGGTTCTCCCAAATGGCATTATCAACTGGATTTAGGTCAGGGCTGTTGGGAGGTAAAAAAATCCGGTTGAAGAAATTCTGGGACGCGTGTGGTTAAATAGCAAGTTTCTTTTGCAGTATGAGCATTTGTTCCATCTTATTGGAAGATAAAATGACCTCCATTAGCAAGTTCTTTCATTTCAGGAATCATATTCTCTAAAAGAGTATTCCTATAATAGTCTCCATTTACTTTAACACCCGGTTCTACGAAATGAATAAGCATCTTTCCCAATTTTGAAACACCGACAGATACCATAATGCGTTTTGGAAAGTGACTTCTTGTTGAGTAGAGTCTTTCATCGCGTAATTTGGGTCTTTGATTGGACATCTGAGTACACTGCCGTTTTGAGAGTTACAGTGAAAAATTTTTTATCTGTAAAGAATGTCTTACTGATCTTTGCGACTGTCACATGTCTCAGCAGTTTGTTCGCCCGTGTTACTCGCTTTTCTTCATCAGCAATACTAAGCCTTTGTACATGGACACGTTTAAAAGGCCGAAGTCGAAGATCCTTTTTGACTATACGTCTTACACTAGAATCTGATATTCCTGTCGTTTTGAAATCTGTGGAGGAGTCTCATGGGTACCTACCTGATGCATCTTCTTGACTGAGAATTCTCGAAAAACTTCTTCAATGTTCTCTTCCGTTCTCGCACTTTTTGGGCGCCCACTACTGGTGTTATTTCAACTCCGCTAATATTATCAGTTTTTCGCAGTAATTTATCCAATCCACGAGCTGTCCATTCTTTATCTGGAAATTCTGCTAACAAATTCTTTCTTCCATATCCCTTTTAAAGCTTATAGTGATTTATAATTATCTTGTCTTCATGTGAAAATGGCATATTTGCGATCTGAAAAAAAAAGACAAAATTAACGTTGGAATGTGAGTAAGATAAACCCAATATCAACGCAAAATTTATTACCTGTTCTTTATTTTCATGGTATTCTTAAATAATTACAGGTATGGGTTTCAAATTTGGACCCAAGAATGCTACTTAACCATATTTTAATGTGTTGAAGTTAAATTAGAATTGTTTTACAACTATAGATTTTATAGCATATAGTATAGGGTCTTTTTTTTTGTTTCGGCGGACCCTGTATATATACTCCCTGGTTTTGGGCTTGCTTCTGCCCAACTTATTCATTCTGATAAAGATCAAGTTTGTTGCCCCACCTTTTTATATATATATATATATATGCACCTCGATGGTGTAGTGGTAGCTTCGCTGACTGCGAATCCAGTGTCCCCGGGTTCGATTCCTAGCGAAATTAGACGGCGCGCAGCTAACCCAGCTGTTCATCCTTCTAGAAAAAATAGATTGTTAGTTAAATGAGTATCCTGGGTGGCCTAGTGGTTAAGATGCTGAGCTACTGATTGGGAGGTCGTGAGATCGAGTTCCGGCAAAGACTTCGTAATTTCTGACTGCCCGTGGTGGGTCGTGGTTCGGATTTCACGTTAAGATGTAGGTCCAAGGTAGAGCAACAAGCTTGAAGTTTGTCAGAATTAACAATTCGGGCGGAAGTAAAACCAAGGTTAACCAAGGTGTATATATATATATATATATAAAATTTAAGTTCTCCCTGTGACTAAATTTTTAATCGTTACCGTACGCAAAAAGATTGTGTGATTATTTAAAAGTCTTTTTTAAGCCGATCATGATTTTTTAACTCCGTGAGATTTTAAAATAATAATAATAAAGAGGAGAAAAAAAAGCATATATATATATATATATATATATATATATATAGATATATATATACCGTATAATATATATATATATATATATATATATATATATATATATATTGCCTTTTTTGTTTATGAACGTCTGTCTTCATATTTCATTTCTCTCTCTCTCTCTCTCTCTCTCTCTCTCTCTCTCTATCGGTGAAAACTTTGATATTAATCTCTTTGGGATATGAATGTGTGCAATTGAATTACAGTATCATTTTGTTTTCAGTTTTATATTTCTTTCTCATATCAAAGGACTCGAGCGTAAATTAATTAGTTTCTGTTTTAGGAATTAGGAATAAAAAATGTACATAATCATTACTGGCAAGAATGGAAGCTATTTGAACTTAACTCCTCATGCGGAGTAAACATCCATATATATATATATGACAGTGAATAATAAGGCGACAATCGTAGATCATTAACCTTTCATCAAACACAGCTGCCTACATCCAATTATATGTATACATAAATATAGCTATGAAAACCTTAATTAAGGCTACTGAGGCCTTCCTATTAATTATATGTATAGTGATGTCGGAACCAGCCCTAACGAAGTTACTGAGGTATTGACGAAAATGTAATGGCTGTTTATATCTCCTTATTATTCGTCATAAATTTTATTGTGCAATTATGGTTAAAAGCTTTATTAAATTAGATTACATTTTTGAGTGATTCATATATGAGTGTTTCTCCACGCACTTCACTTCCCCCTTCTGCGATATGATTACCCGAAGGAGGTTTGTAAAGAGACGCTCACTAATAAAAATTGAAGTATGAATCACTGTAACATTGTAATTGTGTTCTTATTTAAAAATAAAATCTCTCTCTCTCTCTCTCTCTCTCTCTCTCTCTCTCTTTTTGGCTATGTATGTTTGCGTGTGTACACTTGAAAGATGACCAGTATTTACATAACTACAATCACTTTCTGTACAAAATACGAGTATATACATAGAGTCCACGTGATTCAGAACAGAAAACCTCAAACAGACGATTACCAAATCAGAAGAATAAATTGCAACGTAAAACACGTCTTTTGTTATCAAATTATAATCAATGAAAGAGAGAAACATTTTCTCCTGACTCAACTTTTCCATCATTTCAAGTATTTCTGAACAGATACTAATTTCGATAATATAATGTAAAATGAATTACATAAATTGCTGCTGCGGCAATATATATATATATACAGTATATATATATATATACTAGAATGTCCGTTGCGCCTTGAGCAGCAAAAGCCTCCAAAAACAACTTAGGAGGGAATTGGGAGGGGTGGATGCGTTACTAAAACCATCAGTAGTTCTCCCTTAATGTGCATACTAAATTACCGTAGCCGTTTAGGCGTGTATAAATGAACACAAAACAGACACATGTCATCCCTTACATATATAAATAAGATTTATATAAATAATAATTGATATTAGTAATTCATTTCAAACTCAAAATTTTAACTGCATTCAAAAAGATAGAATGGATTTCTAGAACTTTAATTACAGCAAGTGTATGTGGGTGTGTGGGTGTGGGTGTGTGGTGTGTGTGGTGTGAGGGGTAAGTTCTGGAAGACATTTCTCAATCGATACATTTCTATACTCATTTGAAACTTTTTTCACGTACTTATACCATTCGAACAGTAGAAATTTTTAACATATATGCCAGACATAACTAACTGTACGTAAAACTGCTTCTTTTTTTAATATTTCATATCTTATTTTAATATTCTAAAATTTTTCTATTTAATTTTTATATTTTGCATATTTTGCAGCAAAAAAAAATTGCAAATATGAACTTTCGTTAAATTATGCGCATTCGTTAAATTTTACCCTTAAATTTTCTATCTTATTATATGCAAGTGACTGTATGTCAAAGATTTTCATCTCTCAACCACATTAAATTGCGCACAATATGCGGATGATTCCACACTTACTTCTTCCTATCATAATTTAGACTTTCTGATAAATGAAACGAACGGACAATTAGAGCGTGTATATATCAAGTGTCCCTAAAAAATGCCCCTGTTTTTAAATAAATGTTCAAAGCTGATAAAAAAGAATCTAGACACAGAGACAACCGCAATAGGTACGTAAAACATAGGAGTTTATTAACCTTAATTAAACAACATATTCATTGTAGTCGCCATTTTTTCTAACCCAACATTCAACCTTACACAAATGTTTAACACAATTTTTGGAAATAGCTCAGCGGGGAAGTTGTTGATTACCTCATAGATTTTAGTCTTTAGGTCTTCAAGTGTCTTAGGCTCGGTAGAATAACTCCTATCCTTTATGTAACCCTACAAAAAAAAGTCAGGGGTTGTGAGGTGAGGTGAGTATGGGGGCCATTCCACTGGCTCATGAAGGGAGATTAGTCGCCTGGAATAATGCTTCCTCAAAAAGTTGCGAGTTTAACAAGCAGTGTGTGGAGATGCTCCATCCTGCTGAAATCACTGTGAATCTGGGTTAATACATTTATTTCTTTTACGGGACAAAGTAATTAGTTGTGGTAAGTCGAAATTTTGTAGCATCTGACGACATAAATAAGTTATAAGTTATTGCTTTAAGTATGAAATGGAGGGTTAAATGACGGTTTTAAGATACAATATTTATTTGTCATTAAGTAATGAAAAATTAGGAATGTTGAGGTATATGCACATAGGAATATGCGGATAAAACCCCCAATCTGTTACGTTTCGGAAGAAGAAACCCCAATAATAAAATATACATCCATCGCAATAATAACGGCAAATAAAAATAGGGGCATTTTTGGTGGACACCCTATAAATCAGGGGTGGGGAAACCCTCGCCCGCTGGCGAAATTTCGCCCACGAGCTAATTTCAATTCGCTCGCTTAGGTATTTATTATTTACTAAAAATTATTTATTTACAGCCCAGCAAATAGCTTTTTAAAATACATCTTATATACAGCGTGTCCCAAAGAAATGTATACCCACTTTGTTCGATAATACCAGCTATGAGGATAATAAATATATTACTTTTTATATTTTTTTAATAAAGAATTTTCTCCTGAATCTAAATATGTAATTAGTTTTATTAAAAATTGAAAAACAAAAACGTTACAGATGTTTAAAGTATAATTATTATTTTCGAGACTTCATGTGCGATATTTTCTAATATTTTTGCACGTATACGAGATAAGTTTGAAACCGACGGCACTGTGCAAAACTTACAAAACAACGTTCTGGAAGACGTCGAACATCTTAGATAAAGTGTCATTTAACCATGGAATTTGTAAATTTTTTGAATTAACTAATAATTACAACATTTATGCTTCAATATCAACACTAAACATAAGTATCTCAAACAGTCGGTTAAAATATTAGAAAATATCGCACATGAAGTCTCGAAAATAATAATTATAATTTAAACATCTGTAACTTTTTGTTCTTCAATTTTTAATAAAAATAATTACGTATTTAGATTCAGGAGAAAATTCTTATTAAAAAACATATAAAAAGTAATATATTTATTATCCTCATAGCTGGTATTATCGAACAAAGTGGGTATACATTTCTTTGGGACACGCTGTATATAAGCTTAAAATTTGCCAGACGCCCGCGGAGTTGTTTATGTTATCGATTTTCGCCCTTGGTACTGAAAAGTTTCCCCACCCCTGCTATAAATGGATATGTACTAATAAACTTTTACTGAACCTGACAAAGTCGTCTAATATGATTCGTACCACAAAACATATTAATAGAAACTGTCAAATAAAAATCGTGACTTCTACTCTCGCAAGGGTGAATGAGGTTAAAGTACTTGCCATTAATTTAGACAAAAAACTAAATTTCAAAAGTCATGTACAAATTATTACCGTAGTAATTAAGTTTCTATTTTAGAATTAACTATTAAAGATACGCTAATTTTATTAAGAACTTTTAATTTCATAACTTATATATTTTTTATTAAGCATTATTTATTTTCTACCAAATATGCAATTGATAATTTTAGTTAAAATTATTTAAAATTATCTAAAATTCTGAAAATTTTATCTTGTTTATTATTATTATTATTATTATTATTATTATTTATTACTTGCCATTTTCACTTTTCTTATATAATAAATAAATAAATAAACTGAACCCCATTAATTTTGCCTAAAAATCTTCCATGCTCCCAATTGCATATTCCCAATAGAATAATGTGACTATATTAATGCCATATCAAATATTGAAACTGTACAGAAAATATTGAAACGTAAAACTCTGTTACTTGAATTCTCTTTCTGAATAAAGATTTCTGTTTGTTTTGTTTGGTATATGGAATTTACGGGCTAGGGCATATGCAGGCAGGCGTTGCCGCGGATTTTGATAGCAAATGGTTAGAACCCGTGCCATAATTTTCACAAAACAAACACACACACACACACAAACATATATATATATATATATATATATATATATATATATATATATTACCAAGGTTCAGCTTCCCTTACCAGCTATCTGCAAAGCAGAGAGGATCCAGCTTTGGGACAGGATCTAGGGGTTACAGCTACACCTAGCCCACTATATGCAAAGAAAAAGGGGTAACTATTGTATTTTTAGTTATGAAACGGACATGTTATGTGCCTTGAAAAGTGGACGCTCAATTTTGCAAGTTGAGGTTTAAGTTTTGGTTTTTGACTAAAAATACAATAGTTACTCCTTTTTCTTTGATGTATTCAATCCGACGCGAATGCAACGAGTCTTTTGTTTATACTGAGTTTCTGGATATAGTGGGTTAGGTGTAGCTGTAACCCCTAGATCCTGTCCCAAAGCTGGATCCTATCTGCTTTGCAGATAGCTGGTGAGGGAAGTTATATTTTTGGAGTCTCTTTGCGAATGACTCGTTGCCCACATAGGGCTAACATCATGAAAAAGAAAAAACTATAGTGTTTGTCATTTACCATTACTTATTCGGACTATAGTGGATTTAATTTTCCCAGAAGAGTTCCTTGTTCCATGCACGGCCTGTGTGTATCATGAAAAAACCTCAGGGGACCATTCTGAGTTGAATCCCATATATATATATATATATATATATATATATATATAAAATGCAAACCAACAAAGAAAAAGAAAAAAGATTTCAAGGCTTTTCGTGTATTCAGAAGTACACGAAAGGCCTTGGAATCATTTTTCTTTTTCCTTGTGGGTTTGCATCATTTATTCATTTCACGTGTTTAATTGTGAAATTCATCCCATATATATATAAACACACACACACACACACACACACACACACACACACACATATATATATAATATATATATATATATATATATATATATATATATATATATATATATATATATATTATAATACTGTATATATATATATCATTCTACGAACTTAAATAAAACACATAATAATTCTTCCGGCAGAAATGAACGTGTCGATTGGGCTAAGATGGGACAGAGCACCTTTTTAATAATTTAGAATTATTCCATCTTGACTGTAGTAATTCCTGTTCAAATGATTCTCACTTTAAACTTGCTGATAGATATTATAATGATATAACATCCATACTAAGGGAAGCAGGAAAGCCTTGGATTAAATCGCACAACTGTCATACTAAAATGAATGATTTTATAGCCCCCTGAAAAGGGAATCAAAGGATGCTTACGATATATGGTGTCTCCTTGGTCGTCCGAGACTAGGGGCAGCTTACATGAATATGACTAGAAGTAGGGCTCACCATAAAGTAGCCATATGACAGTGTAAACAGGAACAAGACTCCATTCGAGCTTCAAAAGCCTGTGGGCTAATTTAAATAAAAATAATAACAAATTCTGGAAATTTGTCAAGAAAGAAACGGATGCTAAGAATACCATCCTGTCAACAATTGATGGAGTGTCTGGAGAGGCAGAAATGGCTAAGTTATGGAGAACGAAGTACTCAGACATCCTTAACAATGTGGGAAGAGTTAATCTATCTTAATGTAGGCTGCAGTGGAACGACACTAGGAGGGGCCAGTGAAAATATGGGGACTTCATGCGTGAAATTAAGAATCTGATTAAAGATCTAAAGACAGACACCTCACCAGGGATAGATGACCTGTTAAATGAGCATTTAAAGTTCTAATGATGTGACCCGTCTTCATATCTCATTACTGTTCTCAGTCATGCTTGCTCACAGTTATATTCCTGCAGAATTTATGAGAGTTTGTATCACACCCCTTGTCAGAAATAAATGTGGAACATTCTATCCAGCGATAACTACAGGCCTATTGCTGTTGCCTCCTGCTTCTCAAAATTACTTGAGAAACTTTTGCTACGCCGACTAAATGATTATTTATGGACGTCTCCTAATCAGTTTGGTTCTAAATGGTCCCATTCAACTGACTTGTGTATTTGTTTTTTGAAAGAGATTGTATTTAGATATAGTGTCAGTAATTCAACTACTTGTAGTTGTTTTTTGGGTATAAGCAAAGCATGTGATAGAATGAATCACAATATTCTATTTATAAATTAGAAGACAGGAATATTCCACTATATGTTTTTTTAAGTTTATTCAAATTTTGGTACACACACAAAACTTTTTATTGTTAGATGGGGTAATGTATTGGCAGAATGTTTTGGTTCCTCATGCGGAGTTAGACAAGGCTCCTCACTCTCGCCTCTGCTGTTTATATATATATATATATATATATATATATTGATGGATTAATTGCTTCTCTTAATAGGATGCTGTAGGCCTATAGATGACATGAGGATAAATAACTTAGTCTATGCCGATGATATGGTGTTAATAAGCCCTTCGGTGAAAGATGTGGATCATCTTATAAAACTTTGTGAATCATATTCACAGAACTATGACATTATTTTTAATGGTACTAAAATTAAGGTTAAGCAATTCCATCCTAAAAGCTCAAACCGAACAGCTGATATTATTTTCAAAATGAGAGACGAACCAATAGAGCAGGTACAAAAATTTCAGTGTCTGGATCAAACTATCACCAGCTCCTTGAATGACGACTCAGACATAAGGAAACAATATCGAAGTTACTGCGCTAAGGCAAACATGATTAAAGGAACTTCAAATTCTGTACAAGCGAAGCTAAAGACATTCTTTTCCGTACTTTCTGCACTAATATTTATGGAGAGCAATTCATGGGTTAATTATTAAAAAGGCTCCTGCAGAACCTTCAATTTGCTTTACAACAGATTCTATAGATGCTGCATAAGTTAACTCCAAGATGCTCAGCTTCTCAGATGTTCGCTAACCGCAACGTTCCGAGCCTCCCTGGGTAACAAGAAGTGTTCAATACAGTCTAATGCGAAGAATTAAAAACTCAAACAATCCAATTGTTCAAGTTATTCATCAGTCCTGCTTTATGTCTTCTAGACTGTGGACCTTTTGGTATGAAAGTGTTTGCCTATAGCTCCACTTAACTCCTGTATTAGCCATTCCATTGCAGGTACTTTTTTTATTTCTATGAAGCTGTTATTACTAATTTTATTATTTCTCGTTTCTTTACGTGTATTATTGTTATTTCTTTATTATCATAGTCCTTTTGTGGTTTTGGTTTTATATTTTATTGTTGAATTAGTTGTATCTTGATTGCCTTCATGAATATTGTACCTTTTTATTTTATGGGATCTGTCTCCTGCCAGTAAAAATTATCATTGTCATTATCATTGTCATCATTATCATTACTATATATACAGGGTGGAGCAAAAGTCGCGTACCACGGGAATTTTCAGTGTTGACTATAATATACTGTGTATTTTTTCTTTTAGGTAAGGGATTAATTAACAATAGACGAGTGGGTGAGCTTGGTTTTAAAGTATGGAATTACAAGTACTACAAATCGGTGAATCGGTACATTCTGTACCGATTGATCTATTTGTCGTACCTGGTATTCCATACATTAAAACCAAGTTCACCTTATCGTCTATTGTTAATTTCGCAGCCATCCCTTACCTAAAAGGAAAAAATAATATATTACAGTCAACATTAAAAATCGCTATGGTGCGCGACTTTTGCGCCACCCTGTACGTGTACTTTTTATTTTCATTTCCATTTTTTCTTTCTATGGTGTTAGCTTTGAATAGTTTCTATGAAATTACTTGTTTGAGTACGTGTCTTATTTTTATTTCTCCTTTAATCATAATTTTTTGTTTTTTAAATTTATTATTGTTTGATTTATCTTATCGTTTATTACCTTCAAGAATATACTGCTATTTTATGTGATTTATATCCTGCCAATAAATTTATCATTATCATTATCATTATATATATATATATATATATATATATATATATATATATATATATAAATATATATATATATATATAGAGAGAGAGAGAGAGAGAGAGAGAGAGAGAGAGAGAGAGAGAGAGAGAGAGAGAAATTACAAGCAACGAAAATTGCATCCTTTACTTCCATCCAAGAATCCAAATTTAATATCGTAGGCTTCTGTAATAATGCTAAAGCTTAACTAAGCATTAATGCTTCAGCAATTAACACAATTCGACTAAATATGGTATCACGCCTTATTCAACTACTTTAATCAACTTGTTTTTACATGTTGTTTGGTTTAAGCTGTTCGTGTATAAACAAGTTTATTTAAAACAAGCTGCTTTAAAACAAAAACAAGCCAAATTCTCCCGTAAGATAAGCTTTTTTGAATCTTAATACCACAATAACTTAAAACTGGTTTCTATACCAATTTGGAGTTAAATGATATATCATTGAATGACGTATCAATTTAATACATTTTCTATATACTGTAACTGAATTTGGAGAGAAAGTTCTCCCTTTAATGAGAAAATAATTCAAAATTAAATAAAATATGAAATTCAAGGAACAAAATCTGAGCTTTTGGATGAAGTTTGAATCAAACAGGTGCTCACGGAAGAATATTTGGATTACGAGAGCTTTTTCGGTAAAGCGATCAAGAAAATGTATGCAAATGAAGAGTTAAATGCTAACTAAAATAATATAAGATTTGTCAAGATATTCGAATTTAAAATAAAAGCAAATATATACAGACATTTTACTAAAATTATGGCACTTATTCCTTTTCCCCCGACAATTTCTTTTTCCCGGTTAGGTCAACTGTACACCCTTGACATTGGTTAGGTTAAGTTACGATATTTTCGTTAAAATGAAAAGGAATAAGTGGAATATTTTAACGAAAATATCATGACTTAACCTAACCAATTGTCAAGGGCATACAGTTGACCTAACCGGGAAAAAAAAAATTGCGGGTGAAAAGGAATAAGTGTCAAAATTATTATTATTATTATTATTGTTATTATCATCATTATGTATTAGGAGTAAAAGTGTACTGAATTCAGTTAATATTTAAAAAAAAATCTATACATCGAAAACCCTTTAAAATTCAACAAAGACTCGACAAAAAAGTTCAAAACTTATTTGTTCTTTTCATAAGAAATAACTAAACAGTATATGAAAAACGAAAAATTTATTGGCAGAAGAAAACAAAATAACTTTTATAATATAGCTACGGTACAAGTAATAAAATCTAAAAACAAAAACAAGACAATATAAAAATACAAATAATTAAGTAATTAATGATAAAAGTAAAACTTAAAACTATCTATATCTATCTCTATATATATATATATATATATATATATATATATATATATATATTATATATATATATATATATATATATATATATATATATATATATTATATATATGTAGGGTGTCAGGAAATGATTGCCCCCCCCTGTACAGAAGAAACTGAAAGGAATAGAAAAAAACAGACAAGACCACGCGAAAGAGCGTTTAATTTTGAATAAAAAACACTTGTTTTAATATCGGGTGTTGCCCCCATTTGCAGCTCTGACGGCCATTAATCGACGGGGGTATGATCCCAGAAGTGTCTCAAAGAGATCGGTATCATGACTCATTTCTTCAAGGACTTCGTTGATCTTTGCAGTCATAATTTCTGTTGAATACCGATTCTGAATGGGCTGTTCCAGCATTAAGGACTCCACCCGATCCTTCATGATGGATCCGACATGTTCACAGACATTAAGATCGGGAGAATTGCCAAGCCATTCATTATTTCCGAAAAAATCAATGTTATTGTCCTTAAGCAGTTGTTGAGTCGCAAGTGCTTTCATACAGGGGGCTTTGTCGTGAAGAAAGGTTGCCTGTTCAACATCCAAAACACACTCGGGGTCTTTCAAAAACGGAATTACATGTTGGGCTAAAATTACATTTCGAAAATAAGGCCCATCCCAACTGGTTCCTCTTGGTTTGATAACCCAGATGAGCTTCCGAATAGAGAACATAATGAAAACACCACACATGCTGGATTTTTTACTATTTCTCGATACTTCTGGTCGTCTGGGACTTCATCAGGAGTTGTTGCCCAAACCCGATCATTCTGAAAATTTGGTTTTCTGGAGACATAAACGAAGAATTCATCGCTGACAACCAAGTGAAGGAAATCGTCTTCCGTCCATTCCTCAAAATAATCACAAAACCATAGCCGATCTTCAATATTAAGATCACTTCCGTGGCTTAGCTATTTCATGCCAAGCACTCAAGCCTTGGCGAACTCGAAATTGATGCACAAGTTGCCGATTGACTATCTTACCACGACGGATAAGTATCTCTTTCGCTACCTCAGAGCAGCTCTTCTTTCGGCGCCGTGATGCAGCAAGCACAATGTCTTTCGATTCTTGAGATAATTTCTCCGGTCTTCCTCCTCGAAATTCTGTTTCACAATCTTCAGGATTCTTATTCCAATTCCTTTTGACAAAGTCTTCTGATCTTTTTAATCTCTCAGCCACGCAGTGTCGAGTTATGAAAGTTGCACCAGCTTCCTTTGCTTCACGAAATGTGACAGCTCGAATGCGGTCAAGAACTCGCTTTTTCTCTGAATCGTTCAAAATAGATGATGCCATGGTTTCTGTGGGGAAAAAAATGGTAAGAATTAAAATCACAGGAATAGAATATAATGGTTTTTATTCAGATTTTAACGCTCTTTCAAGTGGTCTCGCCGGTTTTTATCTATCTCTTCTAGTTTTTGCTCTACGGGGGGGGGGCAATCATTTCCTGACACCCGTATATATATCGGGTGGGCAAGAAAAAAAAGGGAGACCTCGAACTTTGGCTGTAAAATCCAAAGTTATGGTCAGATTTCAAAAACATTTTCACACCCACAACTAAATAAATTCCCTATACGGTGAACGGATTTCAAAGAAACTAATGAAAATTACGAATTTATTGAACATTTCTTTATGCCACTGAAAATTCTCCATTTACACTACTACTGCATTGTATGTGCAGATAAAAAGTTACAAAGTACTCGCATATGGTGCTTAGGTGCTACCATGATGTTAAAAAAACTGCTCGATATGTTTACCACGAACTTCTACAACCTTTTTCAGTCTAGGACGGAACTCATCTATGGCTTTATTGATTTGTTCTTGTGGTAGCTCATCCATCCCATTTTTCCAGAAGAAGCTGTCGTAAATGAGCGACATTTCTTACTTTGACCCGATAAATTCTCTTTGACAAATTTTCCCAAAGGCCGTAATCGACAGGATTTAAAGCAGGACTGTTTGGTGGCCAAATTAATACCGCTACCTGGTATTCTTTTGATATTTCCTGTTTATCGATTTCCTTGAGAAGCTTGTCCAAACCTCCTGCAGTTGGCTTACGTTAATTAAAATCACTTTAATTAACAACTTGAACCTATGATTAGCAAGATTTTTCTGGAATATTCGCCATAAATCCAATTTCTCAGCTAAAATGCTAAAAGATGGCATACAAACCATAAAATTACCTAGTACTAACATACTAAAATTTCATGGTTCTATGTACCGTATTTGCCGAGATATGAAGGATTTAAAAGGTCTCCCTTTTTTTTTTTTTTTGCCTACCCGACAATGCAATAGTAGTGTAAATGGAGAATTTCCAGTGGCATAAAGAAAAATGTTCAATAAATCTGTAATTTTCATTAGTTTTCTTTGAAATCCGCTCACCATATAGGAAATTTACTTAATTGTTGGGTGTGAAAAACATATTGAAATCTGACCTTAACTTTGGATTTTACAGCCAAAGTTCGAGGTCTCCCTTTTTTTTGCCCACCCGATACATATATGTTACCAGCAATTACTTAATTCAGGCATTTTATTAAATGCCTAAAAAACTTAGCCATTATATTTAATGACTATTGATTTTAGGCATTTTATAAAGTGACTGGAATTGATAGGCATTTAATTTAATGCCTGAAAAGAACGAAGTTAATTTAAGAAATCGGCTAATGCTCGTTCATAACTTTATTGTACAAAATGATGAATAAAAAAATGACTATAAATACAATAAATTTATTTCGCAGGTTCTATTTGTTTTTACAATTCAGGTTGGGATGACATTTACTCTTACATAGTTGGCCAAATTGCTTACAAAGGCATCGCTTTGAGCACAACGTGTCTTAAATCTGAAGCACAGTTGCACTTTGAAAACCCTTAACCCGAGCAAAACGACTGCATTCTCACAGCTTGTCTGAGGGACAATTCTTCATCTATGTTTACTGTGTTGAATGAGAGAAAAGAATTATTACAAAGTTCAAATTGTGAACGCAAATAATGACCACTAAGGACTCCATCCTTTGAAGCAAGTTTGTAACCTCTTTCTGATCTATTAATCATAAAAGCCATAATATTTTGTGTATTCCTTTTCCTCTGTCTACATGGGGGATCGGTAGCAGTACATTGGTTGCAATCTCTACCTCTTTGAGAATTTTGTTTGAAGTTTTTGTCATTTTCTGACCCTGTTTCTTTAACCCTGTTGCAAATGCTGGTACTTGTAGGTTATCTTCCCCCCACCAATTTTGACAGAATATTTTCGTTAAAACTAACGAAAATATCACGACTTAACCTAACCAATTATTATCAAGGGCGTACAGTTGATCTATTAGTAAATAGTAAATACTATTCCAGAAACATACAATATTATAATTAATAATAAATCAACTGTACGCCCTTGATAATTGGTTAGGTTAAGTCGTGATATTTTCGTTAGTTTTAACGAAAATATTCTGTCAAAATTGGTGGGGGGGAGATAACCTACAAGTACCCAGATGCTTTTCTCTCATTCAATATTACGTTTACCCTTTTATCTACTATGTCTACACCCCCTCTCTCTTCTACATTCTCTCTCTCTCTCTCTCTCTCTCTCTCTCTCCTACACCTTCCTCCTCCCTTCTACCCCTTGTAACTAGGTCATTGCACCAAAAGGTTCGCCTTTCTACAATTTCGGCCCCCCTTGGAAGTCCTGGCTACGGGACTGACTCATAATAGTAACTCATTGGTGAATGTTTCTTACATTGTTTCACAGCTTTCAGTACTTCTTCATATTTGGTTGTTGGCCATATTATGTTTTTCTTGTTTTCTATAGTTTTCAAGATCTTAGCAGTAAATTTCTGCTCCATGTCTCTCAAGCCACTGAAAGTTAAATAACCTTAAACTTAACTTGAACTAAGTAGACATGTACACAAAAATTTGTACTAAATATAGTTTCCAAAATCGAAAGCAATTCCAATAAGTTCCACTCGGGAACGAATTAGTAGTTTAAACTCTTTAAATCGAAGATACAGTGGTGTAGTGCTAAATAAAGAAGTGAGGGAACGCATTTTGAGTGTTACTCAGATGCGGGGGGAACAATGGCGAGCGCGGCGAGCCCATACAGCTGGGGGTCCGGGGGCATTGTAAGCCCCCCTGGAAATCTTTTGAAATCTGACCAATTTCAGGGATATTTTGAGGTCATATGCACTGGATATTAGGATATATTCCAAGGTTGAAGATGCAGTATTTCCAGTGTCATTAGATATACGACATCCAGTACGATCAATAAAAATAGCTAACAACTGGAATGATTAACTAAAAAAAAGTTAACAACTGGTACGCCGTGGTGACTATTTCACCAGATCTTTATAGGCTAGCATTGCCTCAGTTTTCCCTTTTCACCGATATATACTGAGTTACATTGAGTACATCCGATCTAATACACACAGCCAACAGCATTATCCGGGCTATTCTTTATTAGGCGAGATTTAACCGTATTATTATACTTAAAGACTACGTTGATACCAATTGTTTTAAGTAGGGTCGGAAGATATTTCAGATTTACATGGTAAGATACGCTCAGGATATTTTTACGCTCAAATTCATTTACAGTTACACTATTACACTATTACTGGATCCAAAAATTCGGAGATGCACGAATCCTTTCGAATTTGAAGTTTTCCACAAACCTAATAATAACAACTCTTATTCGTATGTGCATTTTTATTCTGACCGTCTTTCACCCCTCGATAAAATCTTCTATTTTCTCTTCTACAGGGTGTCCCGTAAGTCTGGACCCATAGGGAAAAATAATAAAATTACAAAATAGTCCAAAAATTTATTACATAATCTGTTCAAAGTGTCCGCCGTTGTGTCGCACACATAGTTGAAGACGTAATCTCCACTGCGACAGCACTTTCTGAATCACAGTCGCAGAAATTTCTTGACACGCCTCCACAATGCGTGCTTTAAGGTGGAAAATGTTCTGAAGTTTGACCTCGTACACTTTGGCTTTCAAGTGGCCCCACAAATAAAACTCCAGCGGAGTAAGATCATAATAAAAAAATAATAAAAATAATAATAAAAATAATAAAAAATATATTATAAATAAATTTTTGGACTATTTTGTAATTTTATTATTTTTCCCTATGGGTCCAGACTTACGGGACACCCTGTATGTTTCTTAGAGCATTGAGAGTTGCCAATCCTGAGTTTTTAGATTCCGAGTTACGCAATATCATTGAATATTGGTACTAAATTATGTTATCTTATTTCATTTCCAGATAACTGCCTTAGGAAAGCTAAGAATAGGTATTATAATGGCGTAACTGTGAATGAATTTGAGCGAAAAAATATCCTTTTCTGTATACACTAGTAGAAAAGTGATCTTTTTCTCTTGTGATCTTTTTCTCTTTACGAGGAATGGTAAAGAAACATTATTTTCAGATTCAACAGTGAATGAGACGTTAGGATGTAAACTTTATAAAATTTAGGACAGAATTGGCTACAAAATAATTTTGTTCGGTGAATCTAGTTTTAATTTCAATTTTGTTTCGTGAGAAAGGAGTAAATACATTTTTAAAGATTTTTTTATGCAGGAAGGAGAGGCCAAGGGCGAATGCCCGCAAACGCGGCCCCCCCCCCCCGCCCCACCGCCATAGGAGAAAAAGAGAGCCAAAATCAAAGTCCACAGTTTTTGAGATGCCTAGACACACTGCGTTTGAAAGAGTTGAGGTCATAGACAGGGGGAAAGATGGACTGAGGAAGATTGTTCTAGAGTTCACCGGTTGGGTGGATAAAAGATTGAAAATACCGATTAACTCTTGCATTAGAGAGTTGGACGCAAAAAGAATGAGAAAGTGTCGAAAGTCTGGTGCTGCGTGCTCTCCTTAAAGGAGCAGGTATGCAGTTAGAAAGTTCAGAAAAGCAGTGTCCGTTATAATAGCGATAGGACAGAGAGAGAGGCAACATTGCAGCGAAGCGAAAGGGATTGAAGACAGTGAGTAAGAGGCGGGGAATTGGTAGGACGAAAAGCCCTTGATTCCACCCCGTCAAGTAGAGATGTGTGGGTTGAGAAGCATACGCTATACAGGGCGAACAAGACCCCTGTACAGAGAGAGCAACTGAGCGGGGGTGAAGAAACTGCGGAGGCGGTACAGCACACCTAAACTCTTAGAAGCTGTTTTGGAAAGAGAGTACGTGTGATCTTTCCAGGAAATATCACGAGAAAAGGAAACACCAAGAATGTTAAGAGAAGAGGAAGGATTGAGTTGTGTGTTGTTGAAGGTAAGGGCATGGCCGTTGGAAGAGTGTGACGAGTAGACAGAGGGAGGAACTGAGTTTTTGAGGCACTGAAAGCCACAAGGTTTTCTCTGCCCCAATCAAAGATAGCAGAAAGATCAGAGGTCAGGTGCTCCTACGCGAATCATGGAGTGACTGTTGAGAGGGACGCTTTGGGAAGCGGGTGGAGAAGTGAAGATTGGAATCATCGGCATAGGAGTGAATAGGACAGGAAGTACGAATTAAAAGATCATTAATAAATTAAAGGAAAAGAGTGGGTGACATGAGAGAACCTTGATGACCACCACTGTTGATAGCTTTAGGAGAAAAACAGTGGCCATCTACAACCACAGCTATAGATCGGCCAGAAAGGAAATTAGAGATGAAGGCACAGATAGAAGGCTAGAAACCGAAGGAGGGCAGTTCTGAAATTAAAGATTTGTGCCAGACACTATCAAAAGCTTTTGATATGTCTAGCGCAATAGCAAAAGTTTCACCGAAATCCCGAAAGGAGGATGACCAAGAGTCAGAGAGATATGCAAGAAGATCACCAGTAGAGCGTCCCTTGTGGAATCCATACTGACTACCTGAAAGAAGATTGTGAAAAGAGAGGTGTTTAAGAATCTTCCTATTAAGGATAGATCCAAAAACTTTAGAAGGCAAGAAATCAAAGCATTTGGGTGACAGTTGGAAGGTTGAGAGCGGTTACCCTTCTTTGGGACAGGCTGAATGAAAGCGAACTTCCAGTACGAAAAAAAGTACCAGATGAGAGACAAAAAGAAATAGTTTGCCTGGGCATGGATAATCCTCAATGTTTAAAAGAACCATTCCTTTGCTTTTATCAGGGAGGTGAAAATAATATTGAACGATAGTTTTTTCAGAGTATTTGTATCAGAATAAATAAGAAAAGAATGGTAAGCTGACTTTAGTTTTACGTAGACGAATAAAATAGTCCCAAGCGGTTAGGCGTAACCTGTTGATCGATTCTTGAAAACGGTCAGTAGGTAACAGTTGCAAAATTAGAAGCAGTCTTTTCAAAAAGTAAAAAATATTGGTAGAAATTCGGTGTAAAGAAAGGAAGACAAAATGTAGTCCTAAAGAAAGTAAGAATGATTCTCGCTTAGACAAACTATAGTCAGAGAAGTTAAAAATAACTTTGTCTGGATTACAAAAAGTTGGTTTACTTATTTTTATTTTTTTATTCTCTTATCATGTAGGCTATCCCATTTACTTTTTAATAGGGTTATTTAATATATTTATACAGGGTGTTTCACAACCGGTCTGCCATACTTTCGGGAATGATTTGGAGGTGATAGCGAGTAAAAAAGTTACTACAACATCGGTGCTATTTCCAACCGTTGCGGAGCTACGGACGTTTTAAGGTGCACGGAAAAAAATAAACGAGAGTATTAATCTGATGTATTTATTGCTACATTTTATGAGATACACCTTATGAATGTTCAAAATGTCCGCCTCGATTTTCAACGCATAGCCTTGCTCGTTCCAAACAAGTTCCAAACATTGAATCATTTCGGGGTGTTCTGGCTGTTCTCGTATGTAAAAAGCGGCATCCATAATCTGACGCAAGAGTTCCTCTCTCGTTTGTACTTTGGTCTTGTAGACCATCTCTTTCATAAGGCCCCATAAAAGAAATCTAATGGGGTTAGGTCCGGAGATCTCGGGGCCACGATATTGAACCAGCACGACTAATCCAACGATTCCCGTACCGCTGATTCAAGTAATCCGTAACGTAACGACCAAAATGGTGCCTTGTCCCCTCGTCCTCCATCAAAAGCGGCAATTCGTTCGCCAGGAAGTTCAGATAAAGATCAGCAGTTAATCGTTGTTCCAAAACGAACGGTCCAATCAGCTGAGCTCCAATTACACCGCACCAAACATTCACCGAGAATCGATGTTGAAAGTTTCCTTCAACGATACCATGGGGATTATTGGCGGACCACAAGTGAGAATTTCGTCTATTGTTAATTCCATCCCGAATGAATTGTGCTTCATCATTAAACAGTATGCGATTAAGAATTTGGCGATGCATAACCATCCACTGGCAAAATTTAACACGTTTATCTTAATCATCTGGTTGAAGAGCTTGCACACGTTGTAAGTGATAGGGATGCAAACTCTCATCATGGATGGTTCGCCATACACGCGATGCGGATTCACCAATTCGTCTAGAAATCCTTCGAACACTGGTAGTTGGGCTACGTTGTACTTGGTCCAGTATGCGTTCCTCCACAGCAACGGCCGTCGTGCTACATGTTCTTGGTTACGTGGAACAATTGTCCCTGTTTCCCTTAATCTCTGGTGAGTGTCACTAAACCTGTTCGGTATTCGGCGGTTCGGAAAACGTCTTCGATATTCCTCAACTGCCGCTCTGCTGTTACCATCACAGAATCCATAAATGAAATGAATATCAGCTATTCAGCGGGTGTGAACTGTTGATTCATTTTGATTGTTCACCTTAGCGCAAGACAGTGTCTCGTACCACAGATCAGAACCAACTGAAAGAAAAAACTGAGGATTAGTAGTGGTAACTTCGTTAACCGAAACCACCACCAGTGCTGCCATCTATCGAATTAGAAACAAGTAGGGATTTATGCAAAAAACTTCACTTTTTTACGTGAAGGTCAAAATATGAGAATAAAAACCCACTCTAATAGACAGAGTTTATTTCCACGACAGTTTCGACGCCCACTGGCATCCTCCTCGGGTGGATACAGAAACACAAATGAAACAAAACAAGAGGGAAAAACAGTTCAGGGATCGACCGTTAAGAAATTCGCACCTAGGTGCGAATTTCTTAACGGTCGATCCCTGAACTGTTTTTCCCTCTTGTTTTGTTTCATTTGTGTTTCTGTATCCACCCGAGGAGGATGCCAGTGGGCGTCGAAACTGTCGTGGAAATAAACTCTGTCTATTAGAGTGGGTTTTTATTCTCATAAGTAGGGATTTGTTGTTTGCACATCTTTAAACGTCCGTAGCTCCGCAACGGTTGGAAATAGCACCTATGTTGTATTAACTTTTTTACTCGATATTACCCCCAAATCAACCCCAAAGTATGGCAGACCGGTTGTGAAACACCCTGTATATTATATATGTACTCCTTTCTGACGTAACAAAATTGAAATTATTTTTCAGATCAAAGATGAGATTAATAGAACTCCAAGATCTCTTAAGGATAAAAAATTAATTGATGACACCCTTTATGGATAATCAATTATTTTCAACTGGCTTTTGGTACACTGTATGGACTGCCGAAGGTACACGAGAACAACATACCCCTTAAACCTATTTTGGCGGCTTATAATATTTTGTACCATTACTGGAACATTTAACTACCAGCTAATACACAATTAAAAATTCCTACAGTTTCGCAAAAGAAATTATTAACGAGGACTCTAAGAAATTCATGACTGGTTTTGATGTCACCTCATTATTTACTAATATTCCAACAACGGAGACAATTGATATTATTCTCGACAAACTCTTCGATGCTGTCGGCATATATTTTGGCTTAAACTATGAAACTTTGAAAAAACTTCTGGAACTATCTATTAAAGATAAATATTGCATATTTCAAAAATCTATATACCAACAAATTGCCGGAGTTATTATGGGTTCCCCTCTCGGACCAACACTCGCCAACATATTCATGAACTATCCTGAAACTTAATATTTGAATCTTGCCGTAATTATTCCCGACTTTGTTACTGCCATAAATATATGGACAACACTTTTGCTTTATTCAATAACCGAGAAGCCAATTCCTTCATAAATTTTATAAATAGTTTACATCCAAATGTCTCAGTTACAGTTGAGTATGAAAATAATGGTTCTTTACTATTCTTCCATATATTATTCACGAGCGAAAAAGATCACTTTTCTCTTAATGTATACAGAAAAGGTACTTTTACGGGACTGGGTATGAATTTTTATAGCTTTTGCCCCTTAGTATTTAGAAGGAATTCAGTACAGACTCTAGTATACCGCGCTTATCATTAAGCGCAGTATACTAGAGTCTAGTATAGTATACCGCGCTTATCATTAAGTTCTACATATTTTCGTTCTCATAACGAAATAATAATAACGGATTTACTGGATTCAATTGTCTCTCAAATACTTAATTCAATTTATCGCCCAAAAAGTCCTATTATTTTACTGTCTCAAAAGAAAACACTTATTTATCGAAGCTCCACCTTCAAACTTTAAATACTCCACTAATGAAAAATCTTTCAAAAAATTTAACCGAGCTTTTTTCCACGGAAGCGTTTTATTTTTTGTTTCATAAATCCTCTAACTTTAGGATCTCTCTTTAAACTCAAGGACCCAATTCCACTTTTTATGATATCTCGACTAATTTATGAATTTACTCGCCTTTCTTGTAAAAATGGAACATACATCGGTTGTACGGCCAAACTTCTTAAAATAAGAATTGATTCACGTAGAGGAGTTAGCTATAGGACGGGTACACCTTTTACTAACTTATTGTACAGGGTGTCCACAAAGCTACGCATCATAGGAACATAAGCAATGTCTATTCATTTATGTCTCCATCAGACCAAATATGTTGAGGAACATTCAAAGAAACCTGCTTTTTCGTTTACAAACATGTTTTGAGATTGGTGGAATCATTTCGAATAAATAAATAAAACAAAATAAAAAAAGAAACAAAATAAATGTATTTTCCTATGATGCGTGACTTTATGGACACCCTGTAGAATCATCTGCTCCAGGTAACCACGCAAAGAGGTGTCATTTTGAATTTGAATATGAAGATTTTAAAATGCTCTCTTCAGTTAATAATAAACAAGACCTTTTAATCCTACAATCAAGGATTATAAAGAAAAGGAAACCAAACTTATATATATACAGGGTGTCCCATAAGTCCGGCATCATAGGAAAAATAATAAAAAAAGGCAAAACAAAAGCTTTTATTTACAGAACGTGCTTAATATGTCCACCATTGTTTTCAATACACAAATTCAGACGTGATACCCAGTCAGCAAGCACACGGTGAATGATGTTAGGAGTAATGGTGTTACATGCCCCAATAATGCGCTGCCGCAAATGTTCAACACTCCCAATTTTCTCTGCGTATACCAGCTCTTTCAAGTGGCCCCAGAGATAAAAATCTAGTGGCGTGAGATCCGGGCTTCTAGCTGGCCATTCCACAGGCCCTCGACGTCCTATTCAATGACCAGGGAATTGTTGGTACAGGTATTCCCTTACTTGGGTGCTGTAATGTGCAGGAGCGCCGTCTTGCTGGAACCATGTTGGGAAATTTCCTTCTTCGTTCAAGACACTGGGAAATGCTTCTTCCTTGAGTATACGTAGGTAGGTGCCTCCAGTGACATGTTCATCGAAAAAGAGGGGGCCTATGATGCGATCCTTCCAAATGCCACACCATACCATCACCCGAGATGCACCTTGTTCCTTTGAAGAGGTATACCAGTGAGGGTTGTTTTGATACCAGTAGTGAGTGTTTTGTCGATTTACCTCACCATTTCCATAAAAAACAGCCTCGTCACTGAACAGAATGGTGGACGGGAAATTGGCATCCCGAGCATATTGTTCCGTAGCCCATTCACAAAATTCCATCCGCCGGTCGGGATCATCTTCGTTTAATTTCTGTAGGATCTGAAGTTTATATGGATGCCATTTGTGAGCCTGAAGAATGCGATGGATGCTAATTTTCGACACTCCTGTCTCGGCGGACAATCGCCGAAGAGACTTATTGGGACTTCTGTTAAAATGAGCCAGGATAGCAGTCGCTGTATCATCGTCAGTGGACCTCCTTGAAGGTCCACTGCGTGGTTTATCTTCTATGGATCCTGTTTCCTTAAACTTTGCAACAAGTCTGCTAACACAACTCTGTATTATTGGCTCGCGGTCTGGATGCAGTCTGTTAAATTCAGCAGCGGCCTCTCTTTGACTCCAATTTCCTATGAGTAGAATTATCTGGATTCGTTCTTCCTTGCTTACAGACATTATGGCCTGTAGAAAGAGATATAATATATATATATATATATATATATATATATATATATATATATATATATATATATATATATATATATAGTAACCCCTGCTTTACGGAAATTCAATTTATGGAATTTATGGATTGTGTGTTGTTACATTGTAGAGCTAAGAGTTTGTTTTGTAGAAATGTATCTCCAAAATATATAAAGGGAGTCTATTGGAAAATAGGATTCGATATACGGAAATCCGCTTCAGGGAAGGAGTGATTTTACGGAACGTAACCCTTTCATAAAGCGATATAATGCAAACCAAAAGGAAAAAGAAAAGCGATTCCCTGTCCTTTCGTGTATTCAACAGTACACCTCGTCAGAGAATATACCTTACCTTACAACCTTACAAAGGTTTCGCGCGATGATTTCTCATTTCGCGAAAGTTAAGCTTGTCGCCCCTCCTCTCGAGTCGGCCTGGTGAAGTAGTGAGTTGGTTTTTGTGCTCTTCACCTCACATAGCCAGGTGTGTGTATATATATATATATATATATATATATATATATATGTATATATATATATATATAAAACTTTCGACATTTCAATGTCATCTTCAGTGCTACAATTATATATATATATATAATAATATATATATAATATTATTATTATTTATATATATATATATATATATGTGTGTGTGTGTGTGTGTGTGTGTATATATAATGTAAAGAACGACGCTTGTGTAGAAGAGCGTCCGCACAAGATGGGGAGAGAGAACGAGCAAATGAAAAACTTTTGTCATTGATTTTTCCTTCCAGAAAACAAATAAAATCATTAATTTTCTTAGATCACCTGAAGATCAGGGCCCCCAGCCTTCGTTAGTCTTGTCCCTCCTTAGTCTTGTCCCTTATTTGACTAGGTTTCCTCCTCAAAAATCACTTGGATATATATATATATATATATATATATATATATATATATATATATGAAATTTATTTCACGAAAGTAACACGTGAAAAATATTTATGATGAATAAAAACCACGAAGGAAAGGAAACACAAAAAGGTGCTCAAGCGCTTTCGTCTAATGACATCCTCAGGAACACTGAAGTACATAAAAGGTTACGGCCTATATATAGGTTACAGAAAGAAAAAAAATAAATAAATAACATACATACACACAAACATATATATATATATATATATATATATATATATATATATATATATATACATATCTACACACATACATATATACATATATATATGCAATAAACGGAGAAGTAAAAATAAAAATTAAAAATTAAAAATTAGAGGATTAACAAAGAGGCATACAGATTTGTAAGGAAAAATATCGATTTTAGCACAAGATCAAATGAATTATAAAAATACAAATTTATACTGGAAATCTGCCCGGGTTTTAACACTTGCCTTTTAGAGTCAAGTTTCGATATATATAAAATAAAATGAAGATTAAAAGTTAATAAAGTAGCGTACAAGTTTACCAAAGATTTAGCGTCCTACCCTTTTTATCTAAATTTGTTTTGAAGGAATTCAAAACAACAGGATCGAGTTGAAAAAGACCTTTGCTTATGTTGAAGTTATTTGAAAGTTGGATAATGGCAGACTCAAGAATATTTCTATTAACAATGTTGCTAGAATGAAATAAAACTGAAGCATTATTCCAATCAATACAGTGGGATAACTCTGACAAATGGACAAAAAGAGCACTGGACAACTGTCCTGTTCTAACGGAATATTGATGCTGTTTTATACGTGTGTGCAAATCCTTTCCCGTCTGACCTATGTAAAAGGAATCACATGTTACACCCAATTTTATAGATAATGCCTGAATTATTGGTAGGGCTATTTTTTACTATGATATTTTTCACAATATTGTTATATGAAAATACTACATTAATATCCAAAAGTTTAAGTACATTAGCAATGCCTAAAAAGCCCTGGAAAAATTCCGTTAGAACAGGACAGTTGTCCAGTGCTCTTTTTGTCCATTGTCAGAGTTATCCCACTGTATTGATTGGAATAATCTTAAGTTTTATTTCATTCTAGCAACATTGTAATAGAAATATTCTTGAGTCTGCCATTATCCAACTTTCAAATAACTTCAACATAAGCAAAGGTCTTTTTCAACTCGATCCTGTTGTTTTGAATTCCTTCAAAACAAATTTAGATAAAAAGGGTAGGACGCTAAATCTTTGGTAAACTTGTACGCTACTTTATTAACTTTTAATCTTCATTTATTTTTATATATATCGAAACTTGACTCTAAAAGGCAAAGTGTTAAAACCCGGGCAGATTTCCAGTATAAATTTGTATTTTTATAATTCATTTGATCTTGTGCTAAAATCGATATTTTTCCTTACAAATCTGTATGCCTCTTTGTAATCCTCTAATTTTAATTTTAATTTTTATTTTACTTCTCCGTTTATTGCATATATATATGTATATATGTATGTGTGTAGATATGTATGTATATTATATATATATGTTTGTGTGTATGTATGTTATTTTTTTTTTTTTCTGTAACCTATATATAGGCCGTAACCTTTATGTACTTCAGTGTCCTGAGGATGTCATTAGACGAAAGCGCTGAGCACCTTTTGTGTTTCCTTTCCTTCGTGGTTTTATCATCATATATATATATATAATATTAATATATATATATATATTATATATATATATATATAATAACGCTTTCAACAGATTTACTGTAATATAAATGTTTAAGTTATGGTTCTTTATATAAACAACGATCATTTGCAGTGCGCGAGTTTCAATGAATACTGTAGCTTAAAATCCTAAATTAAACGGCTATCTTTGTTTAACGAAATTACTGGAGGCTTTTGTTTTGGAGAAGCAATTAAGAGAAGTCACCTGCAGTTAAAATGAACGAAGGAAACTGTATTCTTGTGTAGCCATTTTAGGACTGAATGCGAAGCAAATTTGTGAAGAAAATAAAAAAAACTGAGGTAAAACAAATGAGAGCAAATCAGTTTTGAAGTTGTTTTACTCTCTCTCTCTCTCTCTCTCTCTCTCTCTCTCTCTCCTCTGTTCAAAATGAAGGAATAACGAAAAGCAATGAAAATTAAATTGAAAAATTAAAAAAAAATATGAGATACCTATATCAATTATATCATAGTGTAATGTATGCATCTAGCAAAATAATATAAACTGAAATTAAAATTCAAAACTTTATTGGCAAAAGAAAAAGAAAAGAAAAGAAAAAAATAGGGTGGGCAAAAGTCTGGCCCCATAGGAGGTTTATGTTCACACAGACTAAAATTTTGTCTATAATTATTTTTATTTTTTCAGATTGTTATACCATAGGCAGATAAGTTAACGATAACAGACAGAATCGAGCTTGTGCTGTTGTACGCAAAGGACGGTGCCACCTCACGTTCAGTCGCAGATACTTTTAATGTTAAGCATCGCGACAGACCACCAATTCACTACAGAACCGTTAGCAAGACCTTCGCTCGTTTCAAGGAAACGGGAAGCGTCTGTGATCGAACACGTAGTGGACGAAGAAGAAGTTCTACTGATCCCGAAACATCCGCACGGGTATGCAGCCGTGTGGAAGAGAGCCCACGTAAGTCAATAAGGAAATTATCGCAGGAAACAGGTGTATCTGAGCGTTCGGTTCGTCGCATTCTCTCTACCAATCATTTTCATCCGTATAAAGTCCAATTAGTCCAGGAACTACACGGTGATGACCTAGATCGTCGTAGGGAGTATTGTCAGTGGTTTATGCAACATAGCAGTTGGAAAAAGCGTATCATGTTCAGTGACGAAGCAATTTTTTACCTAAACGGTTCAGTCAACAGACGTAATGCACGATATTGGGCTAAAGAAATCCACATTGGATTGAGGATGGACGCTCGCAGTACAACCAAGAGTTATGGTATGGGCTGCTATGTGGGGAGATACGATAATTGGCCCATACTTTTTCCCCGACACTGTAACTGGTGAATCATACCTTCATTTGTAGCAAATTTCCTACGCCTCGATTGTATGAACTACCATTACGGCATCGGAGAGCTATGTGGTTTCAGCACGATGGGCTCCGCCGCATTCGCAAGGGCCGTTCGCGAATTTTTGCAAGAAACATTTCAAGGGAAATGGATTGGTCGACGTGGGCCAATTGAATGGCCGCCCAGATCTCCGGACCTGACTCCTTTGGATTACTTCTTATGGGGACACCTTAAATCAGTGTGTACGTTAACAGGCCAAGAACAATACAGGCGCTAAAGGATACCATAACAGCAGAATTTTAAGCCATAAGAACGAATATTACCATCCTCAGGAATGTGCAAACGTCTTGCGTCAACCGGGTTACAAAGTGTTTAGAAGAAGGTGGACGTCAATTTGAACACCTATTGTAATTTCTGAATTAAAACATTAAGGTAGGCCGAAATTTTCTTTTCATTATAAACTTCCTATGGGCCAGACTTTTGCCCCACCCTGTATATATATATATATACACATTCCCATATATATATATATATATATATATATATTTTTTTTTTTTATATATATATGGGGAATGTAATAACTTAATAAGGTTAATTGATGGTTTTTCACGGACAGGCTCGCAAAATTCTGTCTCTTGGTTAATTTTAAACCGTTAATTAACCTTATTATATCCCCAAAATATAACACCTTTTTATCTCTTCAATCGTTAATCCTAGACACTGCATCGGCTATTACATTCAGTTTAACGGGTATGTCTAATAATAATAATAATATATATATTATATATATATATATATATATATATATATATACAGAGGGTTGACAAAAGTGAATAGACATCTGGCATTCCATTGATGAGCTTTGCTATTTGTTCAAGACAGTCATCCTGGTATCTATTTACTTTTGTCAACTCTATGTGTGTGTGTGTGTGTCGGGCGACGCCAGGCTTTTTGTGAATACTCAGGCTCAAACCTTTCAAGCATATATATATATACTGTATAATTTGATACTTGTTTCACTGTGATATGTATTATGTATGATAATTAGAATATTTTTAACTGGCATAAATTTAGGAAATAAAACATCGTCTTACCTTATTTATTTATACATGAACTCCAATCTTTTTTATTTTAATATAAATTCTTCAATTACTTTGTCGTGCAACATTTTATTCTTCTCTAGCGGTATTACAATTTTTTTCTCTATGGCAATTCTTGCTGAACTAGACAGCCTTTTCTCTAACATGGTATTCCGTGGGTACGTCTTTATTCTGTTAAGCGTTGAAAAACTTCTTTCCGTTGACACACTGGTTACGGGAATTGTCGAAAGGAGCCGAATTAATTTGGTCGTTTCAGGTAAGGCTATTTAAGTCCAAGGTCAAGACAAAGCTTTAAAATTTCTTTTGCATGTTTGCACTGACAAAAATCGAAGTCCTGATAGATGTATTTCAATTCTGACGTTAAAGCTTTTACGTCAAAGAGATTACTGTACTTATATTCAAGTGCTTCTATTAAGTTTTTGGCGTAAATTTTCTTTATATACTGCAAACATTAATGAATTCAACAGCTCAAAAAATGAGAACTCCTGAATGCATTCAAATCGTTCCTTCAAGACCGTTACAGAGGTATTCAAAATGCTAAAGTAAATTTCTTTAAAGTTTGTCACTTTTCCTCTGATTCTCTTAGTAGGGGGAGGAATGGTCGGACATCTTACTATGTCGCATGTCTTTTTAAGAATTTCATTATAACTTTTGTCATTGATTTTTCCTCCCAGAAAACAAATAAAATCATTAATTTTCTTAGATCACCTGAAGATCAGGGCCCCCAGCCTTCGTTAGTTAGCCTTATAAGGCGAACTAAAGAAGGCTGGGGGCCCTGATCTTCAGGTGATCCATTTTCTTTTTTGCAAGTTCCATGTCCTCTATCCTGCACTGTAAAACATCAAATAGTTTTTCAGCATTGCTAAGTAATTCTTCAAAGCAGCAAATATAAAACCTAAATAAAAAGTCATCTAGTTTTGCGTAAAGGTTTTCAGCCTGATTTAAACTATCTTCATCCCACGAGATTTCATAATTCAAAATGCTTTCTGAAGCCTCTTTCAATGCTATTAATTCGTTCTTTCACCAAATTTTTCCTTCAAGTAAATTAATTTTTAAATGTTAAGTAACTTGGACAATTATTTTCCACCCAACGCACCTTATAAAGTATATAATATGCATATTATTGAAAACAAGATTAAATTTTAAAAAAAAAAAGAGATTTGGCAATTCAGTGCAGCATTTTGGATTCCTCTGTTTCGACGCAGATGTGATAGATTTTATATAAAATAAACACTTTCCATATGTTGTGTATTAAATTTCCCAAAACTTACTGTACTATGCAAAAGTAGAATATATAGAAATACCCAATTGCCAGTATGATATGCAAATATTGCTTTTAAGTGTTTAGTAATTCAAGATAATAACATATATTTGGCACAGCAGCAAGTCATCAGGCAGATACGAATTTGCCTGACTTTGAATATTAAAAACTTGATTATTCGGTGGATACAAAGTAATAAATCAATTAAAATACTAATTAACTTTACGTATAGTGAATATCCAAATAACTTTATAACATTATAAATAAATCATATGATTTACATCATAACATGTTTCAAAGAGAGACGTCAGGCTTAACATTTTGCCTGACAAGACGTGGAATTGTGCATTTTTATGCGAGTTGTAAGGCTTTGTTATTTGAAAAGATGCATAATAATACAGTAATAATCAGTCACAGTGTATATGCAAATAGCTCTATAACCTTATTTATAAATCCTAACATGGTCATTATAACATGTTTTATAAAGTAAAGATATCTGACTCAAAATTTTTAGCCACATATCTTCCCTCTCTTCCCACGTCTCTCTCCTCACCCTCACTGGGGAAATGGGGTTTAGATGATAGATGGATGGATGGAAATTTTTAGCCTGACAACTTGACAAGAGATGGAATTGTGTATTGTTAGTTTTTTTTATGTTAGTTTTTTAAGTCCCTAGCTGCTTAGCAGGAGAAATAACAGGTTAGGCTCAGCCTGACCTGCTTGACCCCCCTCCGTCGCCACTGGTATATATATATAATATAATATATATATTATATAATATATATATATATAATGCGTGTGCCATAATAAAAGGTACATTTTAAAAAGGCTATAAAATCAACACTTGTCATTTAATTTTAATAAAACTTCTACACAATAAAACATGTATTTATCTATATGCAAACAAGTTTTCAGACTAAAATATCAAATAATTCAAATTCTATCAACATTTAACGAAAGAGTATGATTTTTCTACTTAACATGCAAAAATTATTAAACCTTTTTAATATTTTTTATAAAAATAATTTTTAACGTAAAATTTACCTGAAATTATTAAAAAAAATTGTTCGAAATGCTTTCCTTCCATTTCAATAACTCTTTTATTCTTGGCCGGAATTCATCTATGGCTCGATTTACTTGTTCCTGTGGAAGCTCTTTCCATTTTGGAATGATGATCTCGCGTAATTGAGCGACATCTTTTATCCTAGTCCTGTAGACTCGCTCTGCTAAGTTCTCCCACATTCCGGCCAAGAATAAAAAAAGTTATTGAAATGGAAGGAAAACATTTCGAACAATTTTTTTAATATGATAATTTCAGGTAAATTTTAAGTTAAAAATTATTTTTATTCAAAAATATTAAAAAGGTTTAATAATTTTTGCATGTTAAGTAGAAAAATCACACTCTTTCGTTAAATGTTGATAGAATTTGAATTATTTGATATTTTGGTCTGAAAACTTGTTTGCTCATAGATAAATACATATGTTTTATTGTGTAGAAGTTTTATTAAAATTAAATGACAAATGTTGATTTTATAGCCTTTTTAAAATGTACCCTTTTTTTATGACACCCGTATATATATATATATATATATATAACGTAAAGAACGACGCTTGTATAGGAGATATTCCGCGCAAGACGAGAGAGAGAAAACGGAACAAATGAAAAAATGAAGTACCACCTGGGAAACGAACCCGGGAACTTCCGATTGCCGGTCAGACGCGATACCATTACCACCATTCCCAGGTGGTACTTCATTTTTTCATTTTTTTCATTTGTTCCGTTTTCTCTCTCTCGTCTTGCGCGGAATATCTCCTATACAAGCGTCGTCTTTACGTTATTTATACTGCGTGTTCTTTGCAGTTGAATGTATATATATATATATATATATATATATATATATTATATATGTGTGTGTGTGTGTGAATGTGCGAGTTAGGTAGGATTGGAATAATTCGTGGTTGTAGTTCGATGTCCAAATGTGGAGAACAAAAATGATGTTGCCGAGACAGTGTGGCCCTTTCCTGCATGCCTTCCATAACTGTCGGACAATTTCCAGTTAAAGGTTTTTTCGTTTATTTTCGAAATCGTCCATGAATGGCTTTCATTTCTAGTTTTATTTCTTCAACGATTCCTAACTGGATCCTTTGGCGTCAACGATTCCTTGCAGTTTCTGTTTATTGAGTTTAGGTGCAATAATAGGTCTTAACGTTTCATGTCGACCTTTTGACTTTTGGTTCACAATTAGAATTTTAGTTTCAGGTTTGTTATTTAACGATTTTTTTTTTTTTTTTTTTGAAAGAGGAGTCGTCGACAGTTGCGTCAATTTTCATGAGTAAAATGGGTAAAAAAATTTATGTAAATTTATGGCCTGAAAAGCATTCTTTATAGTTCACCTTCGTATTTAGAGTTAAATTATAATGTAAAACATTTACTACCTTCATAATTCAGACCATAATAGGCGTACGTTTTGCATATAATATACATATCATTTACATATCAACACTGTAACCATACATTTTATATAATTTATATACTATATATATATATAAAACATTGAAAAATGCTATGAGACTTTATTAATTCCTAATTTAATAACAAAAGAAATAAATAAATATTTAAAAATCCAAGTTGGACTACGAATGAGGGCTGTAAAATTCCACTTTGTATGGTTCCCTTTTGCGGAGGAAACAACAACATTCTTCGTGGCACTAATTTACTCAATTTATTGATGGCATCTTGAATGGTGTTGTTACAGCTTCTTTGTATCACTTTCCATGGATTAGCAAGGTTGTTAAGATTGTGTGCGTTTCCTTTCCAGTTTGAGCACCGTCCATAAGTTCTCCATTGGCTTCAGATCAGGTGACTGTAGGGGCTATTCCATAATGGCCTAAAATGCAAGATTAAACTTGCGTTCTGGGTTATAAGCTTGTTGGAGAATGCAGTTTTGACGCATTAGGCTTTGACCACTTGGTATGGCATGGTGAAATAATTGTAGTGTGGTATTGTATTATTTCTTCACAACACATTGATTTTTTACATGTCTCGAGCGTTAAACATACTCGAACAACCCCGTACCATTATGAAACTTCCAACGTACTTCACAGTTTTTATACACTGTGGGGCCAATTTCCCGTTGATTTTGCTTTATGTGCGTACCAAACAAAGCTATTTAGAACTCATCCGTAGAAAGAAAAGAAAACTAAAAGAGCGACTACAGTGGCCAAGAAATACAGTATAAGGCTTTTTCCTGCTGAAGACTGGTAAAATCACGAGCCCAACCTGCGTATGATTTATCTGAAACATAAAGAAGAACACAATCTGCTGACGATTATGGAATGGCCTTCACAGCCACCTGATCTGAAATATAATAATTTATAGACATTGTTCGAATCTGTAAATAAAAGCACGATTTCATCAACCTTACTGATCCTTGAAAAGTGATACAACAAAGCCGGAACATCACTCGGGATGCCATCAAGAAATTGACTGAATCAGTGCCATGCACGAAGATTGGCAGTTGTTTTGGCTGCAAAGGGGAAAATGCAAAGTGTGAGTTTATACAGCCTTCATTTAAAGTCCAACTTGGATTTTTAAATATTTATTTTTTTCTTTTGTTATTAAATTAGGAATTAATAAAGTTCACAGCATTTTTCAGTGACATTTTCCAAGTGTTACGAAAAGCGAATTCATAAGTTTGGCATCCACTGTACACTATATACGCTTATAAAGCCTGGCGTGTGCGTGATGCAACTAACGACGCAAGCAAGAAATGATTGTGATTAGGGCACTCATTAGAATATGTTCAAAGCATTGCTGCTTCCATGTGATAATGAACCACGTACGGAGCCTCATTATTATACTTTGACTCTCAATATACCAGGCAGTGATGCTAAGAACTTCCCGTACCCTGACTGAGTAGTGCATAGCCTTTGCTTTCTATGTACGACTTCATCTAAAACTTTCTGTGTTAAAATCGCGTTGTATATATATATATATGTGTCGAGCGGGTTTGCCGCTCGAACGTAGTAATTGACGATGGACTGAATCCACAAGGTGATCCCCTCGTTTTGTAGACGGAGTTGTATCCGTAGAACTCTCGACAATGTCACTCTTGAGGTTATGGATGGAGATCCCGAAGAACACTTCCTCGGATCACGTTTAACGTCGACGCTCGTGGACGTAGACAACTCTCTTCAATATTAGCTCTTAGTGGTCACTCTTACCTCAGTTGGTTACGTCGGCTCGGAAGATTACCATCGAGCAATTTATTTAATTTCTTCGTGAAGTGAAGTGATAATTGAGATAAAATGTATAAATTGAATTTCCGGTGAATGAAACAATGAAGTTCACTTCTTTAGGTTTATTATTTCACAAATTAGTTTGGCGGATAAGTGGTTTAGGATTTCTTTTTAGGAATCCTTTTAGGAAGTGAGATAATAAATTCTTAATTGTAAAGTTTAAAATATAGCTTAATCTTATGAATAGTAACAGCGGTGGCGAGAGGTAAAGGCTAAGCCTGTTAATAAGCTTAAGAAAACAAGTTATTTCGGCTTCATTTCTTAAATTTATAGTCTGCAGTAGAGGTAATATTTATAAGACGAGGTAGAATCGCTACACAATCAATCACAGAGCCTGCGTGACTAGAGGCACAACTAAATTGCGGAGAACCCTGTCGTCGACGCTCCCGAGGATTTTATCACCTCGGGGTAGGCGGAGACGATGTAAATTAAGTGCCACCTTTTTACGGGAGGAGTTTAACATCAAGCGCCTATGATAGTTCTTTACTTTAAAATTTGGGCGGAATTAGATTCAAATTACAGTCGTGATTGGAAAATTTGGACTCTCAGAACTTGCGGGGGTAAACCAATCAAAATTGAAAGAGTTTCTGCGGAGTCCGAATTTTCTTCTGGTAATAAAACATAATTGTAGAGCCTGGAGGCGCCGGAATGGCGGCCATTAAGATACGATTAAGTTCCCTACAAAAGGATTTAGTTGGAAAGGAAAATATAGAGTGCACCTGAATTCTATGGTTGAAAGAACAAATTTAAGCAATTTTTTATAAGTACTGATCAGAGGAGGCTGAAATTTGGACTGTAATTGGGTCAGGATAAGAGAAGACGGGTGGTATAGAGGTTGGAACAATTATGCTTATCTATGGGAATCGTAAAAGAGTTTTAGTATAATTTGACTAAGCAAATAGTAAAAATGCATTTTTATAAACGCTTACTTTACATAGCGTGATGCTGACTGACTGTGACGGAGGTCGGGGAACGAGAAATTCGTGCGATATGCATATTTTCATATAGGGTGGGGCACGGGAATCAAGTGTTTTTTGAATAGCTAGTAATCGGCCATTAGGAATGGGAGGGGCGTGCGGTAGGTAGCATTCCATTCCTGGGTTCATAGCATTTAACTTTAACTAACACTCACCTTTATCTTTCAGGGCCATCATGGAGCAGTGGACGTTAGAACACCGCATGTTCGCGTATGATCATTTTGTTAGGAGTGGCGAGTCAGTGACAGCAGTTCAGCGTGCGTTTCGCCGCAGATTCAACATTCATCGAAATGACTCTGTTCCCGCTCGTGACACAATCTTACGTTGGGTTAACAATCTTCGAACAGGAGGCTCAATAATGAAAACAAAACCGAAGGGGCCGCAACGCACTGTGCGTACTCCAGAGAACGTTGAAAGGGTCAGACAAGCGATGTTGCAAAGCCCAGGCCGCTCTGCTCGGAGACATTCAGCTGCACTCGGAATCAGCAATCGTACTGTTAGACGGATTTTGCATGAAGAATTACATTTTCACCCATACAAGTTAGCGATGGTGCAGGAATTGAATGTAAACGATTGCCCCCAACGACTGAATTTTGCACAGGAAATGCTTGCACTTTATGAGCAGAATGAAAACATGATGGTGGTAATGAGTGATGAAGCCCATTTCCACCTTAATGGGGCCGTCAACAATCAAAACTGTCAGTATTGGGCTGCTGAAAATCCGCGACAACTCCATGAAAAACCGCTGCATAGCCCTAAGGTTACAGTTTGGTGCGCGGGGGAAAGTTTGGCGTCATCGGTCCCTATTTCTTCGAACAAAATGGGGTTACCGTTACCATAACATCTGGGCGTTACATTGAGATGGTAACACCTTTTTCATCCTGAGTTACGAAGAAGGCGTATTGCTCGTCGACATTTGTGGTTTCAGCAAGATGGGGCCACGCCACACACCGCCAGAGCGTCAATGGCTGTTCTCGCCCCCTGTTTCCCAACCATCTCATTTCGAGATTGGTGACATTGCAGGCCCCCTCGGTCCCCTGACTTGTCCACATGTGACTTCTTTCTATGGGGGTACCTCAAGTCACGTGTCTACGAGGACAAGCCCGTACATTAGATGCATTGAAGGAAGCGATCCGTCAACAAATCATCCAAATCAACAGAGACCTGCTGGGAAGAGTGGAGGCCAATTTTCGTAAACGCCTTCAACAATGCGTCGACGGCCAAGGACATCATATGCCAGATATAATTTTCGGTACATGATTATATGACATGAAATGCTATGTTCTTACGAATGTTGTTCTACCAATATTTCTTTACAAAAATAAATATCATTTTCCTGATTATTCCAAAAACACTTGGTTCCCGTGCCCCACCCTGTATATGCATTGCATTTGATGATTTCATGAGATTACATGGGGTTATTCAGGATTACATGGGGTTACTCAGGATTACATGGGGTCACTTGGGATTACAAAAAAACTGCAACGTTCTGTGATGATATGACTAAGACTATTTTGGTTTAACATTAGAAAGTAAGTCGTCAGAGACGAACTCGTTTGAACCGTAGAGTTTACTGCGCGGGCATACACACACACACACACACACACACACCACACATATATATATATATATATATATATATATATATATATATATATATACTGATGCGTCTAGAAATTCTGTTTTGCATCTAAGGCTTAAAATGTCTCAAAATGCAATTTAAGTTCAATCGATGCAGGGCATCTGTCTTGTCATTCAATCAAAGGCATGATTTTTTTTCTCATGAATATATATCGTCTAACATCAATTTCAATACCTTCATCTTTATTTTTTTAGAAGAGTAACAGACTTTTTACTCCTTGTTTCCTTTACTGATGTTGATATATTAATGTCATTGACTGCATTATAATTTTGCTGCATGGTATTCACGCGCTTTGGGAATGATATAAAATTTATACAGTTCCACACTTGCCTCCAATTTTCGAATGCCTTTAGTCTTTGATCTCTTTTCATCCATTCATGCTTGCAGGGAAAGCATACAATTCCGAAACAAAAAAATAGAATACGGTCTCAAATGCGCTCATGACCTTGATAATACCTTTAAATTTAAAGCGACATCTTTATGAGGAATATCGCGTATCTGTGACGTCATTATGATGAAAAGACACCTCTGTGTGCCAGTTTTGAAAACAAAAATTAAAATCGCAAAAAACTTTATTAAATAATGAAAAGTTAATGCATAGCGACATACCAAAATATTAGAATACTAGCAGAGGCCTGCAAAAACATTTGTGGTCAAATTAGTATCTTTATCAAGGCAGCCCGAATATAGGAGAGATATTGTTGCAAGAGTTTTTCACTTGAAACTAAAAGAGCTGCTTCATGATTTAACAATAAAACATATACAGTAAACTCTCGTCCAACGCGTGTTTGTCCAGCGCGAATTTGCTTATACACGGAAAAATAAATACGAACAATTATTTGCCGAAAGCTCGGAAAATTTGATTATACACGGTCTGCCAAACACGCTCTAATACAGTAGTACTGTACGCGTGCCAATGCGCGCTCTAGTGTTTTCTCCTACACTCTCCAACACTCCCGCATCTCCCTCCCTCTCGCGTCACCCCTCGTATCACCCTTTGTTTCAGTCCCGCTACCGCCTTAAGTTCAGTGAAATTGTGTTTGATTGTTTTTGTCGTATTTTGCCGTTGTTTTGCTATTACCCTTAGATAGCAGTATGACACCAAAACGTAAAGCATCTGCAAGTGATATTGAAGAGAAGAAAAGTCGTAAGGTTTTGACATTAGCCGAAAAAATAAAGATTCTAGATAAGTTGCGTGGTGATATGAGCATAACATCACTTGGCCGCGAGTATCAAGTGAATGAGTTTACGATACGCACCATCCAAAAGAGTGAAGAAAAGATGCGTGCTATTTTCATTTAATATATTTTATCATATGTAAATATTACTATGTTTATGATTTTATTAGTTCTTATTTCATATACAATAGAGGTAGGGAAATTCATTTATGTGTGAATAAAAATTTACGTATCTAAGTATTAATGGGAGACTTTACTCGGCCGCGTTCACGTATCCCCATTTATCCATAAAGTATTAAGTTTATCGAACGCGGATTTACCTAACGCGCCGTTCTCAAGGAACCCCCACGTTGGAAGGGTTTACTGTACTCGTACTCGGGAAGCCAAGTGCATTTTTGTATGTAGTTCATGCGCCTTCATATTTCAGCTGGCGGGATCCGCCAAAAAATGACAGGTTGAAGTTCCCACATGCCCCACACCACTCCCACACCTTCTACACACACCCCACTCACCATCCCCGCCAAAAATGACGGGTTGAAGTTTCCAACATGCTCCACACTACCCCCACACACCCCTTCCGCTAAAACAGACCAAAAGGAACATATTTTCTTCAATAAACTTTTTCTCCATCTGGCTTCGTTTAAAAGTTGTGCACACATGTGCGAACGAAAAAATAAATATCCTTAAGATCCTCCCAGAACAGAGACCTTTCCAACGGTGTAAGGATGAGTGCTCTACGTTGAGCGGTTTCTGAGAAAAACGCTGGACAGACAAACTAACAGAAACTGCATATTATTATTATTGATCTTGTCAGGTGCTACAAAAAATAAAATAAATTCATTATGTTTATTGAGTACTGCCAATATAGTGAACCTTTATCAAGGACTATTTAACTCTTTTTTTTTAATGCAGGAAGGAGGGGCCAAGGGCAAATGCCCGCAAAAGCTCCCCTTCCATAGAAGCGGAAGAGAGCCAAAATCAAGGTCCGGGGTTTTCGAGATGCAGAGACACGGCGTTTGAAAGATGGGAGGGCATAGACAGGAGAAAAGATGGATTGAGGAGGATTGTTCCAGAGTTCGCTGGTTGAGTAGATGAAAGACTAAAAATATTGATTAACCCTTGTATATTAGATAGTTGGAGAGAAAAAGAATGAGAAAGTGTTGAAAGTCTGGTACTGCGTGCTCTCCTTAAAGGAGGAGGCATGCAGTTAGAGAATTCAGAAGAGCAATGTCCGTTATGATAGCGATAGTAAGGAGAGAGTGAGGCCACATTGCGGCGAAGAGAGAGAGATTGAAGACAATCAATAAGAGGCAGGGAAGTGAGTAGACGAAAAGCCTTTGATTCCACCCGATCAAGTACGGCTGTGTGGATTGAACCACCTCACACATGAGAAGCATACTCCATACAGGGGCGAACATGACTCTTGTACAGAGACAGCTACTGAGTGGGGGTGAAGAAACCGCGGAGCACACCTAACCCCTTAGAAGCTGTTTTAGAAAGAGAGTATATGTGATCTTTCGAGGAAAGATCACAAGAAAAGGAAACGCCAAGAATGTTAAGAGAAGAGGAAAGATTGAGTTGTGTGTTGTTGAAAGTAAGGGAGTCGTCTCTGCGTCTTAGTATTTAGTTGGTCCACCCTTAACCCAATTATGGCCTCCAATCGACGTGGTATCTAGTCGACAAGCCTCTTGCATTCTCCTGTAATTATATCGATTGCCAGGTTGTCATCAAACACCTCTTCAGTTCACTAAGTGTTCCTGGTTTACGCTTTTGGACCTTCTGCTTTGCAATATTTCAAATGTTTACTATCGGATTAAAATCGAGAGAATTAGCTGGCCATGGTAGTAGGTTACTCCAATTTCATGAGCATCAAACCACACAGATGTTGCACGACCCGCATGAGCTGGAGCCAGGTCATGTTGTAAAATAAATGGTTCGTCTCCATACAGCTGTTCTGCAGACCCAGCATGAAGTATTCTAAAATTTCTTGGTAAACGTGACCATTGACAGTTCTATTTACAAATGCAAGTGACCCCACACCATTTGCATTCATGCAACCCCACACTAAGAATGCAAGAGGTTTGTCAACTTGATGCCACGTCGACTGGAGGGCGTAATCAGAGCTGAGGGTGGACACCCTAAATAATAAGACGCAGAGTTAAAAAGCCTTTGATAAAGGGTTTAATATATTGGCAGAACTCAATAAACATAATGAATTTATTATATTTTTTGTAACACCTGACAAGATACTCTAAATTTTCGGTATGTCGCTATTTCACTACCGTATTTGACGGCTTACAAGACGCTGCGCCGTGAAAGACGCACCTTAATTTTGGAAAGGTAAATTCAAGAAAAAGTTTTTGATGCACGTTATTGTTAATACAATGGATATGTAAAATTCAATAAAAAGAAAACCCAAAAGCCAATAAAGAAAGATAATATGATTATTACTCTTATTTGTTATTAATCAACTTCAGATTCATTACTGGCATTATCATCAGTGATCCTAGCTTTTTATAAAAGATGGGGGTGCATTTTAATGAAATAGGTAATGCTAGGCTTGGTAGGTTAATAGACGAAAACGTGCGAAAGCTGTATAGGTCGAAGCCTTCTTTAAACGTTGTGGGTCCGGGGAACGCGGGCCCGACGTGATAAATAGTTTAAAACGCGGGCCCGTGGTAAAAAATAACTTAAACGTCTTTTATTGTAACGCGCGTAGTATTAGAAATAAATTAAATGAATTTAAGGCGATAATTTATTCCGGCAACTATGATATAGTTTGTTGTCACTGAAACTTGGTTAAATACCGTGACTCGGGACTTGTTGGGGGAACTTGATATACCGGGTTTTAAACTCTTTACTAATGATAGGTTACATAGGTTTGGTGGAGGCGTTTTGCTGTATATTCGTAATTCCCTTAGGCTATCGAGGTTAAGTTAGATTTCCGGCAGCAATTAATGCGATATGTGTTGAAGTTAGGACGCGTAGTATTAGTTTTAATTTTGTTGTTGTTTATAGACCTCCCGTTCAACCCCTCGATACAGATGCCAGATTTTACTCACTTCTTGGTAATTTTATTGACAATCGAAATAGTATAATTGTCGGAGACTTTAACTGCCCTAATGTTAATTACGAGAATTTTACTGGTAATGAGGAGGGTTTGAGATTGGTTGAGTTTATGGACGATAACTTTTTACGACAGATAGTTACCGAACCAACGCGCGGTGATAATATTTTAGATTTGGTGATGACGAACGGCGAGAATATAGTCGAAGGTTTAGAAGTAGGCGAGAGTTTAGGATGTAGTGATCATCAAATTCTTAGGTTTAAGTTATTGATAGAAAACACAGGATAGTAACGTAATAGAAGTTCCTGATTTTCGTAGGGCTAATTTTGATAGTTTTGCGGATAGGATGAGAGTAGTGGACTGGGATAACTTATTTATGGGTAATGACACAAATTTGCGTTGAGTGGCGTTTAAAGAAAGTTTTAGGAATATTGAAAGGGAGTTTATTCCTCGTAGGCCCAAGCGCGTTAGAAATCGTGGTAGGCCGAAGTGGTGGACTAGGGAAATAGGCGAGTTCATAAACGAGCGTAATAGAGCGTATAGACTTAATAAGCGCAATGGCACGGCAGCTAACTTTAATAGATATATCGAGCTTAGACGTCAGGTTAAAAGATCAGTTAGGAATGCTAAGCGTAATTTAGAGATACTTATAGCTGCGGATAGTAAACATAATCCAAAAAAGTTTTTTGAATACGTAAATAATCGTAAGCCGGTAAAAGATAACATAGGCCCTCTAGTGGATGTTAATGGCGCTTTGGCTTCTGACCCTCAGGCGATGGCGGGTATTTTCAATAACTTTTTTGCGACAGTTTTTACCGTAGAAGACGTAAATAATGTCCCCGACGTGGACGATATCGTTCCATTTAGTAGCGAGACTATTTTGGATGAAATAACTGTTTACGAGGATGAGATTGCGCATTATATCGATAGGCTAAAAGTTAGCAAGGCTCCAGGCCCTGACGCTTTTTATCCCAGACATTTGAAAGATTTGAAAGACGTTATCATAGGCCCCTTAACGAAGATTTTTAATCAGTCACTCGAAACGGCGATTATTCCTGAAGACTTCAAATTAGCTAACGTCACGCCTATTTTTAAAAAAGGCGACCGCGCAGTAGCTAGCAATTATAGGCCCATTAGATTAACGTCAATTGTCGGTAAACTTTTGGAATCTGTAGTTAGGGATCATGTCATCGATCACTTAGAAAGTAGAGATTTGATTAATAGTAGTCAGCATGGGTTTCGACGCCATATGTCTTGTTTAACTAATTTGTTAAAATTTTATAACGAAATAGTGCGCGAATACGATAGGCATAGAGCAGCTGACGTTATTTATTTAGATTTTAAAAAGGCGTTCGATACAGTTCCGCATAGGAGACTAATTGCGAAGGTCAAAGCGCACGGTATACGCGGTCAGGTAGCTAACTGGTTAGAAGAATGGCTTCGTGCTAGGAGACAGAGGGTCGTAGTTAATGGTAGTGAATCGGGGTGGTTAGATGTAGGTAGCGGTGTCCCACAGGGTTCAGTGTTAGGCCCATTGCTATTCGTAATTTACATTAACGACATAGATGTAGGATTGACTAGTAACGTGTCAAAATTCGCGGACGATACTAAAATAGGCGGTAAGGTTGTTAACGAGGACGATAGTAATAGGATCCAAGACGATGTAAATAGGATTATGGAGTGGACGGATAAGTGGCAGATGCAATTTAACGTAGACAAATGTAAAGTTTTGCATATAGGTTCTCGCAACAATAATTACACGTATCACGATGGATGATAGGGAGTTAGTGAGCGTTGACGAGGAAGTACATTTAGGCGTACGCGTATCTAAGGATTTAAAGGTTAGGAACCAGTGCCTGGAGTCTTGCGCAAAAGCTAATAGAATGTTAGGCTTCATAGCGCGTAATTTCGAATTTAAATCGAAGGATATTATATTGCCCCTTTACAACTCCCTAGTCAGGCCTCATTTAGAATATGCAGTTCAGTTTTGGTGCCCGTACTTGCGTGAGGATATTGATAGGTTAGAAATGGTTCAGCGTCGTGCCACGAAACTTATTCCGTCATTGCGCAATAAGCCTTATGAAGATAGGATTAAAGAGTTACGACCTGTATTCACTCGAAACTAGAAGATTAAGGGGGGAGCTTATTGAAGTTTTCAAATTGTTAATAACATTGATAACGTAAATTTTGACAAATTGTTCACTTTCGATAATAGTAATGAAATGAAATGAAATGAAATGAAATGAAAAGGTTTATTGGCAGACTATAGTCCATATGACAAATAATATTAATACAATGACAGTTCATACACTAATGATAGAAAATATACAATTGATTAGAAATAATACTGCACTAATACTGCAATAACGGATTTAAGTTGCGTGGCAGACGTTTCATTACTAATATCGCTAAAAACTTCTTTACGTTTAAAGTAATTGATAAATGGAATAGTCTTCCCGCGTCAGTCGTTCATTCTGCCAGCGTTAATATGTTTAAGAACCGTCTTGACATACATTTTAAAAGTATTAACGTTGTTTAATATGAAAAACAAAGTTAGCAACAGGAGCTCTGGGGGTGGTGCTCGGGGATGAGTCTGTTGACGATGAATGCCAGCTTGTGACATGCCAGCGTGTGATGCCAGCAAAAAAAAAAAAAAAAAAAAAAAAAAAAAAAATTAGACTAACACGAACGTAGATGTAGCTCGTACCGTAAACTAACCCACTTTTTGTTTAACTTTACCTACTTTTTTTACTTTGCATGCCTGTAACACTCTTTTGTTGCATGTTTGTAGTTTGCATGGTATGACTGTGAGTTAAGACTGTGTTTGCATGGTTTGTAAGCGTTCTTATTTCACTTCTTTTCATCTTTCACCCCTCTCCTATTCTCTCCGACTATTTTTCTGACTTGTCGGCAGTGGCCGGCGGATGATGATGGTGAGTCTTTTTTCTCTTTTTCTGAATGAATGTTAACCCACGAATGATAGGTGTTGCTCCTTACTTAACCCCTTATTCTCTTCTCTTCTCTTAACCCCCTACTCTTTCCTTTCTCTCGGGCTAACCTTAGAGTGGATCTTAGGGTCTTTGTTAGCCTTAGCTACTGTAGATCTGTAGATCCCCATCATCATAATCATCATCTTCACTTGTATCACTGTCACTCTCATACAATAAATGATCTTCAGTGCCATCCATTGCATTACTTATACCACATTTTTTAAAGGACTTGACCACAATTTCAGTCTTAACATCATGCCATGACTTCAGCACCCATTCACACACTTGTGCTATTGATGGACGTTTCATCCTTCCCCACTTTCGGCTTCTAAGACGCAGGGCGATTTTTTAAGGTATTTACAAGGAAAAAAAGTGCGTCTTATAAGCCGACAAATATGGTATTTAATAAGGCTTTTGCTATATTTTAATTTTTGTTTTCAAAACTAGTACACAGAGGTGTCTTTTTTATCATAATGACGTCACAGATACTCTATAGTCCTCATAAAGATGTATAACTTAAAGGTATTATCAAGGTCATGAACGCATTTGAGGCGGTATTCTATTTTATTGGTCCGAAGTTGTGTGTATATATAACCTACAAAGGAAAACAATTATTCCAAGGCCTTTCATGTATTTAGCAATACACCTCATCCATTCCCTGACGAGGTGCATTGCTAAATACGCGAAAGACCTTGGAATAATTTTTTTTCCTTTGTAGGTTGGTATTATTCATTTATTTCACATGTTTACGTGTTAAATTCATCCCATATATATATATATATATTAGGGTGATGCAAAATAACTTATCATTTCAAAAACTTGAAGACACCCTCTAATTTTATTTAATTTAGTGTAAAAACTGAACATGCAAAATTTCAGCACAATTGAAGACATTTTAGAGGTTGCTACCATCCATTGAACATTTTGTATTATTATTTTTCAGTTTGTATTTATTGTACATTTATTTATTTTGCAGATTTCATCAAAAATGGTAGTCAGCAACATATAGCAGTCATAACAGACTCTGAACCTCTTTCCGTAAACCTTCTCATCCCTTTCATTGCTATAGACGCCGTGGCCGAACATTCTAGAATCATTTCTTTACTGTGACGTCACTGTGGCGGCCGCGTCAGTGTAAGTGCGGCGTCACTGACTCAGTATCTTTGCTGCCTTCGCTGAGAGTGGTTGTATAGCAGTTGCTGAGTTGCACTCATGGAGCGGCATACGCGTCACAAAACAGTTGTTTGGCTCATAGGACATCCTATAGAGTCCTTCAAAGAAACCCAGCTTCCATCTAAAAGGGAAACATTAGCATTGTTTATGAACTACAAGATCAATAAAAGCAACAGGTGAAAACAGCGGCTTTGTTGACTGCTAGAGATGTTATGGATGTGTGGGAAAAGGCACGCATCCCAACAGTGTTGAAATGTCATGTCGTGGAGAGAGTAAAGAAACTTTTCAACGAGTGGGAGAAACTAAAGAAGAACAGAAATAATAAGAAGAAGCAATCACCTGCACTACTTCAAAAACAAGAGAGCTGGCAAAATGACTTGCAAGATCTGTTTGACATTGCACATGCAAGTGCTCTTGACATGATAAAGATAGATGAAGATCGTGAGTTTTTGATGCTGCAACGACAAAAAGGAAGAAAAGGCAAATGTCTGGAGTGGATAAAGTTTTTTCACAATGGAAGAGATTGCTAGAGAAAAGGAAACATTGCTTGAAAAGAAAAGAAAGAGGGAAACAGCCGTTTTCGAAGCAGCAGTGCTCTCAAGTTCAAGTCCTTCAAGTTTGAATGAAGATAGTTCAAAATCAGAAGAAGAATTTGTTGCTGACCCTCAGCAGCCATCAACTTCGAGACAAAGTAGATCAAAGTCTAAGAGTGCAAAGCTTATGGATTCTTCAATGCTTGTATCTCTTGATGCTGCAAAAGTAAGTGATAGAGCTGCTTCGGAAATCTTGATCCCAACAATCAATGCTCTTGGGCAAAACCCTGAAGAATACAGTGTTAGCTATTCATCGATACGGAGAGCAAGACAAAGGAACCGCAAGACAATGGCAGAAAATTTGAAGCAGGATTTCGAAACAAATTGCCCTCTCCAAATACATTGGGACGGCAAACTACTGGAAGATATTACTGGTCATGAAAATGTTGATCGACTGCCAGTTCTAATTTCCGGCCAAGGAGTTGATCAGCTTCTTGGTATTCCCAAACTTGCCAGAGGAACTGGTCAAAACATTGCAGATGCTGTCCATCAGTTAGTATTGGAGTGGAATATATCTGACCAAGTGAAGGGCATGTGTTTTGACACCACTGCCTCCAACACAGGTTCTAAGAGTGGTGCTTGTATGTTACTAGAGCAAAGATTGGATAAAGATATGCTGTGGCTGGCTTGCCGACATCATATTTTCGAAATAGTGTTAGAAGCTGCAGTTTCTGTCTCCTTGCCATCTTCTAGTGGCCCTGACATACAACTGTTTAAGAGATTCAAAGCAAAGTGGGTGGAAATTGACAAGAACAATTACCAAACAGCAACAGATGACCCTAACATTGCAGAGAAAATCTCAGATGCTGAAGAACTCATTCAATTTGCTCAAGCTCAGCTTGATGAACAGCAGCCTCGTGATGACTACAAGGAATTGCTCGAGCTAACGCTCATTTTCATCGGTAGTGCCCCCAAGTCAGGAATCAGCTTTAAAGCACCCGGAGCTTATCACAGAGCACGATGGATGGGCAAGCTAATTTACTGCATTAAAATTTGGATGTTTAAATCTCAGTTTAAACTAACTGAGAGAGAGGAAAAAGGACTGAGAGATGTTTGCTGCTTTTCAGCTGCGATATACATCAGATCGTGGTACCTGGCACCCATACCCTCATGCGCCCCCGTTCAGATTTGTTTTGTGCAAAGTCTGCAGCTCTACAAGCAAAAGGATGACAAAATTGCAAGTGCTGCACTCAATAAGTTTTTGAGACATTTGTGGTACCTCTCTGAGGAGCTTGTGGCGCTTGCATTTTTTGATTCAGCTGTTTCGCATGAGACAAAAAACAAAATGAAGCATGCTCTGCAGAAACCAGTTGACTCAAAACCGAGCAAACGAGCATCAATAAATCCTGAATCAGCTGGGCAGAAACAACTGCAGGATTTCGTTACTGCGAACACAAAAAGATTCTTTGAAATCCTAGAGGTGCCTTGCACTTTTCTTGAAAAAGATGCTGAAGAATGGAATGATGATGAAAGTTATGCGAATGCAAGAGATATCGCATATGGACTCAAAGTGGTAAACGACATTGCGGAAAGAGGTGTACGACTGATGGAGGAATACAACAAACTGATAACCAATGATGAAGAGCAGAAACAATACCATCTTCAAATTGTTAAAAGTTACAGGTCGTCACTCTCAAACAAAAACAAGAAACATTACTCTTGCTTCACAAAAAACGAAAATAAACATACATAAGTGGTTATGATATGCCTACTGGGGAAACTTCCACATAAAAAAAAGTTAACGCGCTATACGCTGTACCTCAGAGGGTGGGTGCGGAAATCAGCGTGCCTATTATTACTATTTTATGAGCTCACTACGTACTATAGTCTAGAATGTCATCGTTTTTTTTCAAACTAGGTTAACTAGGTACATATCAAACCGGCTCCGGCGAAAATATCAACAAAACAATATTTTTGAGCACAAACTGATATACATTTATTTTTAAAGCTTGGTAGCAACCTCTAATTTTCTCTTTTTCAACCCCAATTTCGCATACAATGCTTTCTTAGGAATATGAATAAAATAGGAGGGTGTCTCCCTGAAAATTAAAAAAAAAAATTTGACCCCCTTTTTTGCATCACCCTAATATATATATATATAATATATATATATATATATAATATATATATTATATATATATATATATATATATAGTCATCAACGTTTCTAACATATTATGCTTATGGATTAAATTTTAGAAATTACATATTAGCTATATTTCTCTCAATAACACTTCCTTTTGTATATACACTATTCTTGTTTCATGTACCTACGTATGTCTGAGTTGTGTTTGTACGCACCATAAAGGTGTCCACATGAATTTCCGTTATTTTTTCATTTATAATATATATATATTATATATCCTGTATTTATATGTGTATATGAATACAGGATCTCCTAAAAAAGGACGTTCTATTCTGTTTAATTCATATACGCTAAAAAGTATTTGGTATGCAAATTTCTAAGAGACATTATTATTTTCACGAAACCTTGGAATTTTTTTTTAATGTAGTTTACTGTAGGTTAAGGTATTGTAAAATTTACAGTACAAGGCGTATTTTACAGCTCTACGTGTTTACTGTGAAGCGCTATTTCTTTACAAAGTGTGTTGTGTAAATGCAACGCAATTTTAAGCACATTTTGGAGTAACGGAAGCTCCAAGTAGATCTACATAAAGAGACTAATGAAGATATTGAAAGATTCTGGAGATGTGAAAGGCAATTTGAAAAATCGTGTTGATCCGGAAAAACTAGAATACTCCATTTTGCACTGTAAATTTCAATTTGTTAAAGTTTTTTTCACCTTTTTGTAATCAATACATCCTACAGCTTTTACCTCTTCGTATTATTTTTGCTTCACTTTTTAATAACTGCCTTCTGTGCACATTTTTCTTCACTCATTCTGTGTTTCTGGCTCTCATGTTTATAAATAATGTAAAAAGAAAAATTATTTCCAAACAGGTTTTATCGATGTTAGATTTGACATGCCTGGCAGCATTTTTCATTCCGTGCATGTAATGGTTGTTGATTATTATTATTATTATTATTATTAGTAGTAGTAGTAGTAGTAGTCGTAGTAGAAGTAATAGTAGTAGTAGTAGTAGTAGTAGTAGTAGTATAATTATTTATTTTAAAATTCAATTTTTAAGTATATTAATTCTCTATATGGGTTATGATCTTATTAGAGTGCTTAAACATTCTGCTCCCAACCTCTGAATTTAACCTCACAGAACGCATATACGGGTCTTGATAGGTTACGTACCATGCCATGCTACTAGTATTTCATATTTATGACCTATTATGACCTAGCCTAGATCTCAATACCCAAAACTCCGAAGCGTCAACTAAAATTTCAGTTTCATCCCAACCCGTTTCTGTTGCTGAACCCCGTCTACTATTTGCTTATCTAATTTCTTTTTTCTTGTTTGTTTGGAGGTTTGGAGGGTGTGGGAAGAAGGGAAGTGCCCTGCGCGCGATAACCGATCAACGAAATGTTTCATTAAATTCCCTTATCATTTCGAGTGCAAGGTAGTATAGGTGCACTTTAATTCATAAAATATTTGGCCCTTCATGCTCTGGCCGACGCCTCGTATGAGAGAGTTTGAAGCGCAGTTAATCAATAAATATTTCGCTCATCAACATTTCCTTTTGTGTATACATTATTCCTGTTTCATGTACCTCTCTGTCTGAGTTGTGTCTGTACTCACCATAAATGTGTTCAGATGAATTTCAGTTATTTTTATAATTCTTTTCATTTTTTCTCTATATCTATCTACCTATCTGTCTGTCTGTCTGTCTCTCTGTTTGTCTGTTTGTTTGCTTGTCCGTTATGGTTATGTAATGTTACTCAGACTCCCCATTCATCCTTAAATTTACTCCATCGACTCTTCATACAGCTTCCTCTCAGCCCTTTTACAGCGATATATTTCGCTTTTCTCCCCTTCTTTCCTCCCTTCTTTCCTTTCTTCCCTCGTTTCTCCCCTCTTTTGCGCCATTTCCTTCCTCTTTCCCTCTCCCTCGTGCGTTCGTTTTACGCCTTACAGTTCTTTTAATTCTTCGAGCGGGTTTCAGGGGATGGTTTCCTTTCAAAATTTGACCCTTGTTTTGTGGATTTAATCTCGGACTGTTAATTATTCAAGGTTATTCTCTTGCCATTTGCATAAAGTCTATTTAGAGTTAAATTCCCTTTTAGCAGCGAAGTCGTATTTCCAATATTTGCTAATTTACATTGATCGTCAGTTCGAGTCGACGTGAATATACAGGTGTCATCATGTGCAAAAGCATATACCCTGCGATATATATATATATATATATATATATATATATATATATATATATATATATATATATATATATATATATATAAAGGGTGATCCAGAGAAATGGGACCCAAAAGAAACCCCTGTAACTCTTAAAGTATAAGTCCTTTTATAAAATCATACGCATCATTCGAAAGAGGATAGTTACAAGTTTGTACAGGATTGTATAGGTTTTGAAAATACAAGACAAGATAAGATACAAAACAAAATAAAAGTGTTAATTAAAACTAACCCTTCAAGATGACTGCATGGACTGTGGAACAGTTGCGTTTCATAACTGAGCAATATTATGAGCATGGAAGAAGTGTAGTTTCAGCTCTAAGAAGGTGATTTTGACATCTGAAAATTTGTCTTGAAAGATCTTTGAGCTGAAACTACACTTCTTCCATGCTCATAATATTGCTCAGTTATGAAACGCAGCTGTTCCACAGTCCATGCAGTCATCTTGAAGGGTTAGTTTTAACTAACACTTTTATTTTGTTTTGTATCTTATCTTGTCTTGTATTGTCAAAACCTATACAATCCTGCACAAACTTGTAACTATCCTCTTTCGAATGATGCGTATGATTTTATAAAAGGACTTATACTTTAAGAGTTACAGGGGTTTCTTTTGGTCCCATTTCTCTGGATCACCCTTTATATACAGTATATATATATATATATATATATATATATATATAATATATAATATATATATATATAATATATATATATATATATATATATATATAATACTTTTAATGTATGCCTTATTTGTATACAAATAAAAAAATAATGCCATGTGTATATTTACTTCTAAATATACACATACATAGAAAACATTGTAGAAATATCTTCTATTGTCTCAGATCACTCAAAAAAGATGCTTTGAAGACAATTTCTTAATTTCTTCTATCTAAAGAAGTTATGTATCATTAAAAACAAGTTATTATATTATCTGACACGAAGCTTTGATACCCAAAAGAAGGAAAAACTTCCCCAAGAATGCGTCCTGAAAAAGAAGTTATACATTCTAATTTTTTGCTTTATTTTTAGTGTATAATACTGTATATTTACAATTCTCTTCCAAGAAAAGAGAAATTGGGAAAGAAACACGATCATAACTAGCAATTTAAATATGTTATATAGGAAACGTATCTTCCATCTATATATTTTATTTAAAAAACTAAGTTTAAAAGTAAAACTTTGATTTACGAGTAAAACTTCGATTTAGTGTAGATGTTCTGTATTTGCGAACAAAAGAATGTGGGAATTTGTGTGCCTTTCCATATATACACAAAAACTTTAAAATAAATCTAGGAAAAATTTATGTCTTCACCAAATTATAAAACTTTATATTTTTCGCATACAAACCAGTAATGGGAGAAAGATTCAATACGTTTTTATGACATTCCACATTGTTTACAAGAAAGTTGAATTGAACGGATATTCTCTATGTCGAAGAATGATGTGGTATATATATATATATATATGAGGCATTTCATTGTGATATAATATATATGACAATATATATGACAATATATGTATATTATGGCAAAGTAAGCGGCCAACTTAACCCGACCCAAGAACCAGCAGATGGGAGCGAATCAGAGCTTCACCGCTCAGAGTCTACCACCGTGATCAATGAATTTATAGATACTGTGAAATACAGACCCCTGTTCTGACGAATTTTATTATTCCATTTCAACCGAATATTAAACTATTCTGAATCAATTTTATTTTGTAATTTCTAAAAACTGGTTCAAAATCGGTCCAGAAAGAAAAGTTTTCGAACCATTTCAATTATATACCATTCTTTTAAAGAAATCGCTCCGTAATGCAGAAAATGGAACAATTAATTTTTAGAAATGGTTTTCACAATGTTGAAACAACTTCCCTTTCTTAACCGATTTCGAACCAATTATTTCAATCTTACAAAATAAAATTGATTCAAAATTGTTTCATATTCGGTTAAATGGAACAATTATTTTTTTAGAATAACGCTATTTTACAGTGTAGCCTACCCCGCACTCATACATACATACATACATATATATACAGGGTGTCCCGTAAGTCTGGACCCATAGGGATTTATAATATATTTTTTTATTATGTTATTATTTTATTTTTATTATTATTATTTTTTTATTATTTTTTATTATTTTTATTTGTGGGGCCACTTGAAAGCCAAAGTGTACGAGGTCAAACTTCAGAACATTTTCCACCTTAAAGCACGCATTGTGGAGGCGTGTCAAGAAATTTCTGCGACTGTGATTCAGAAAGTGCTGTCGCAGTGGAGATTGCGTCTTCAACTATGTGTGCGACACAACGGCGGACACTTTGAACAGATTATGTAATAAATTTTTGGACTATTTTGTAATTTTATTATTTTTCCCTATGGGTCCAGACTTACGGGACACCCTGTATATATATATATAATATATATATATAATTATATATAATATATTATATATATAATATATATATATATATGAAAAGGAATTACATTTTGTGTATATATGTAACAATAAAGACGCCTTCAGATACTTTCGGGATTTCCACTTGACAATGGGCACGCTGTTCCATCGATACAACCACGACCAAGATGACATGACATCGCGAGAATCACGCGAGGTTTTCCCTCTGCTTTGAACGTCACCCCTCAACCTCGTTGTAAGGGATTCCCAAATCCCAGGCACGACGCCTCGATCGCAACTCGCCTCATTTTCCAGTGACACGAGAGATCTCACCATGTGACAACGTGTAACAGGCCCCATTGGCCTGGTGCCATAGACGTATGGGCTTCATTTTTTCGGGAGAGCGGTTCGCAATTTGCCCAAAAATTTCCAAATGTGCCCGAATTTTCCGATGCCGACATAGTGAACTTAACATAATAAGGAAATGAAAGATTTTGTTGCAATAATACGCATATATTCACAAAGCATTATAAAATATATATATTTTTCATGCATATTCTAGAAAAAATTAATTCTAACAAAACAATGATTCTTTTTGTCATCAGATAACAAATTTTTTGATAACATAAATTGAAAAGATTGCATGAGCACCTCAAATATAAAATTACATAACAGAAACTTTAAAAAATACATAAAGCAACAAATTTGTTTTTATAAGTTTAGATGCAACACGTTTATGCGACATTGCAGCCAAGCAAAAAAAATTGTTACATAATTTATGTTTGGTTTAATTAGTACATCCGAGTCTAATTTTAATAAAATCCAATTTTTCCGCTATTGTTTTTGGGACTTTGCCCGAATTGAGGCATTTGCCCGAAAATATTTGAAAACTTGCGAATCGGGAGGGGGGGCTGCAGCCCACCCCAGACCCCGCGTCCCGTACACCTATACCTGGTGTCATTCACCTAACTTTATATTTATAAATACTTTCATTACCTCGTGCGTATTATAATACTGAAATCATTAATCAAGTGCACATTTATAACATTTCAATGCAACTTTCATTCAAACAACTGCAACTTATACGTTTCACTTAAATATCATTTATTTTGTTTAATAAAAGAAGAAAACTCACTCTATTAATTTCCTTAATTAATAACATTATTTGGTCTGGAAAAGACCATTGGTGACCCCATCTTCAAGCAATCAGTAATAACATTTATTAATTCAACCTGTAGTGAATACTCTTATTTTAGTTTCAAGTTAAATGTTAATTTTACCGTCTTGAATTTCGGAATAGTTATAAATTCATTTTAAATTAGTTTACCCATCATAATTCAATTGTGAACCACATTAATACTAATTTATGTATATTGTATTATTTTATTGTATGTAAACATAATTAATTATATATCACAATTGTCAGTTAATTATTTATATTCAAATAATTATTTTAATCTAATACCATGTCCATTTTACAAATAAATAATAGAAATCCAAGGGTTATATTTTCCACCTTTGGTACTGTCGCAGTTCGCCTAACGGACTCAATACGGCTAGTGAGATAATCACTGGTTGGCACTTAACCAGCGGCAGTGCTTATGGCTACATCATCCAGGTTAACCTATACCGGATAGATGCGCTACGGTCCCAAGCCGTAGCTTGCCTAGGCCGACGACGACGACGTAAACCAACAATTGGTGACTCCGGAGTTGGATTCCCCCCTTTTACCCGAACGACTAGGATTAGACTGTAGCGTCGTTCGTGCCCATCACCCCCTTCACCGAGCGACTAGGACCAGACTGTAACGTCGTTCGTGCCCATCACCCCCTTCACCCGAGCGACTAGGACCAGACTGTAATGTCGCTCGTGCCCTCTGCCCCTCACCCCTGCCCGTGCGCTCTGTGCCTGCGCTCGTCTCAAACCTCCACTCCTTCGTTGGTAACTTGTCGTCTTGTTTGTACGTCAGCAAGCATAGGAGAAGATGCCTGACGACGCTGGTGCCATCTCCCACTTGAGCGTAAAGCTCCCCGTCTTCTGGCCGGGTGATCCATTTATTTGGTTCCACCAAGTGGAATCACAATTCAACTTGGGAAGGATCACCGCTAGCAGGACGAAATACGATCATGTTTTGTCCTCTCTACCAGCGAGCATCATCTCTGAAGTCCGTGACGTCATCGTGTCTACTTCCACGAGTGAGGACCCATACAACGATCTGAAGTCTGCCATCCTGTGCCGCACCACTGTCTCCGAGCGTGAGAAACTACATCAGTTAATCTCAAAAGAAGAACTTGGAGACCGTAAGCCCACTCAAATGCTGAGGGCTATGCAGTGCGCTCCAGGCGAACGCGCACAAACCTTCGATAAGGACATCTTTAGACAGTTGTTCTTGCAGAAACTTCCTCATCAGCTCAGCGTGTCTTGGCCACTATGGATCCTGCTACTCCAGTTGATAAACTAGCAGGAACTGCCGACAAAGTAGTGGAGATTGACACAGCTCCGGTCAACAACGTGAACACACAATCGGAACTGGAGTTGAAAGTGAAAGAGTTAAGTCAACGACTCAACCACGTTTGTTCTCTGCTACAAAATCAACGGCAAAGAAGCCATTCTCGGTCAAGATTTACGAAGAGGCATCGTTCGAGTTCCGGGAAGATCTGCTTCTACCACTCGAAATTTGGAAAGAAGGCTAGGAAGTGCATCTCCCCTTGCAATTTTTCGTCGGAAAACCCCAGCAGCGAGTCCTAATGGCGTCTAGTACTCGCACTGCCAACCTGTTATTCATAAAGGACAGGAACTTGGTGTCAATTTCTTGGTCGATACCGGAGCGTCAGTCAGTGTATTCCCTCAAAAATCTGGTCATACGCACTCGGAATCTCCGCCTCTATACGCTGCTAACGGTTCACGCATACCCACGTACGGTACTCAGTCGCGTGAACTAACTTGGGCCTTCACCGATCCTTCAAGTGGATTTTCATCTGTGCTCAAGTGCAGCATCCCATAATCGGCGCTGACTTCCCCAGCATTTCAAACTCCTGGTGGATCTTGACAAGCGACGCTTATGCGACCAGGCCACACTGCTTTCTGTTCTTGCCAAACAGGTTGCCCTTCCGGACGCCTCGAACTCTGCACTTTCCCTCGTTCCCCCTAATTCCATGTACCAGTGCCTTTTCCAGCGATATCCAGGAATTCTTCAACCGATGCAGATGGGTGATACCATTAAGCACACCATTACCCATCACATTACAACAAAAGGTCCCCCTGTGTTTGCAAAACCCAGACGTCTTGCCCGGACAAATGAAAGCTGCCAAATCGGAATTCCAGCTTATGATAGATCTTGGTATAATAAGACCTTCCAAAAGCAGTTGGTCCTCTCCCCTACACCTGGTCCAGAAGAAGTCAGGAGACTGGAGACCATGTGGGGATTACGGTTTTTGAATTCGACAACCATCCCGGACCGATATCCGGTACCAAATGTCCAAGACTTTACTTCTCTTCTCCACGGCAAATCTATCTTCAGTAAAATAGATCTCGTTAAGGCTTTCCACCACATTCCCGTAGACCTTCGGATATTCCCAAGACTGCAGTTTGTACACCATTTGGGTTATTCGAATTTGTGAAGATGCCGTTCGGGCTACGGAATGCTGCGCAAACCTTTCAGAGGTTTATAGATGAGGTCACCAGAGGCTTAGACTTTGTTTATGCCTACATCGATGATTTGCTTGTGGCCAGCTCAACGGAAGAGGAACAAGGAACATCTTTCACTCCTCTTTCAACGCTTAGAACAATACGGTGTTACTATTAATGCATCTAAGTGTGGTTTGCACAGCCAACCTTGGAATTTCTTGGTCACACGATTTCGCAGCACGGAATTACCCCCCTTCAGGACAAGTGTGAAGTGATAAAAAATTACCCAATGCCAAATAATCAGCGTGAGTTACGTCGGTTTCTAGGTTTGGTAAATTATTACCACAAGTTCATTAAAAACTGTGCCAGTGTTCTTGCTCCTCTACACGCTATGATCACACACAAACGCAAGGTAACGAAATTGGTATGGTGTAGCGATAGTTTACAGGCGTTCGACAATGCCAAAAATGCTATCAATAGTGCATTGTCTTTGTCATTTCCTATCAGTGATGCCCCCCTAACTCTGACGGTCGATGCATCAGATGTTGCGACGGTGTGGAGTGTTGGAACAAACCATTAACGGTCAACAAGCACCCATCGCGTTTACTCGAAAAAGCTGCAGCCAGCCCAAACGCGTTATAGTGCTTTCGGACGTGAACTTCTTGCTATTTACTTAAACGTGAAGCATTTTCAACATTTCCTTGAAGGCCGAGAGTTTTGTGTTTTTACCGACCACAAACCTTTGGTCACTGTCTTCAATAAAAACAGCTGTAACCACTCTCCCAGAGTCATCAGGCAACTCGATTATATCTCGCAATTTACCACAGATATCCGCCACATCAAAGGTGTCTTGAACACTCCAGCGGATGCACTTTCAAGAATAGAGATTACTTCTGTTACCCTCAGCTCTACACTGTGGAATGCTATTGCACAGGATCAAGATAAGGATACGGAACTACAAGACCTGCTCAGAGAAGACTCCACTCACTCACTTTCCCTCAAGAAAATGAGTATGCCAGGATTGTCTGTGCCCTCTATTGCGACGTATCAACAGCTGCTATTCGCCCTTATGTCCCTCCATGTCACAGACAAGCAGTCTTCACGGATCTTCATAAGCCCTCCCATCCTGGTATCCGTGCTTCGCAACACCTGGTTACCTCTCGCTTTGTTTGGCCCTCGATGCGGAAGGATGTCAAACATTGGACCAAAACGTGCCTTGCCTGCCAGCGTGCCAAAGTCCAAAGGCACACCAGGTCCCCCTTTGACGCATTTCCGCCCATCCCAGCGATTTGAGGTAATTCATGTAGACATTGTTGGCCCTCTTCCAGTGATTCAAGGCCAACGTTATTTGCTCACCTGTCTCGACCGCTTTTCCAGATGGCCTGAAGCCATCCCACTTCCTGATATCCAAGCGGACACTGTTGCAAGAGCCTTTCTTCATGGATGGGTATCAAGATTTGGATTGCCGACAAAAGTCATCACTGACCAAGGTCGCCAATTTGAGTCTTCGCTTTGGAAGAAGTTTACCAGCTTGTTGGGTACAGTACATGCGCATACCTGTGCGTATCATCCGCAAGCTAACGGCCTCGTCGAACGCTTCCATCGCCAGCTGAAGTCATCCCTTATGTGTCACGAAGACTCCCATTGGATGGATAAGCTTCCACTCGTGTTGCTTGGTATTCGCTCTGCATTAAGAGTGATCTGAAGACTACAGCGGCTGAACTAGTCTATGGAACAACACTGCGGCTACCAGGTGGCTACTTCACTGCAGGGGATAAGTCATGTGATCCTACGGAATTCGCTCAAACACTTTCCTCTCACATGCAGTCCCTTCAGCCTGTTCCCCCTCGATTGACTAGCCAACAGAACATCTTTGTTTCCCCAGCCCTCCAATCTTGCACCCACGTTTTCGTTCGTGTACCTCTCCCAAAACGGCCTCTCCAATGTCCATATGACGGGCCCTATGAAGTTCTCCGACGTACGCGCAAATCATTTCTCATCCAGCGCGGTTCCAAGGTCGACAAGGTTTCTATCGATCGTCTTAAGCCTGCGTTTTTGGAATCAACCTTAAGCGAGGTACATGTAGCTACAAAAAGGTCCCGGGGAAATCTGTGTCGTTCGGAACTCTTTGAACTTCCTCTCTGGTGGGGGAGTGTGTAGTGAATACTTATTTTAGTTTCAAGTTAAATGTTAATTTTACCGTCTTGAATTTCGGAATAGTTATAAATTCATTTTAAATTAGTTACCCATCATAATTCAATTGTGAACCACATTAATACTAATTTTATGTATATTGTATTATTTTATTGTATGTAAACATAATTAATATATATCACAATTGTCAGTTAATTATTATATTCAAATAATTATTTAATCTATACCATGTCCATTTTACAAAATAAATAATAGAAAATCCAAGGGTTATATTTTCCACCTTTGGTACTGTCGCAGTTCGCCTAACGGACTCAATACGGCTAGTGAGATAATCACTGGTTGGCACTTAACCAGCGGCGTGCTTATGGCTACATCATCCAGGTTAACTATACCGGATAGATGCGCTACGGTCCCAAGCCGTAGCTTGCCTAGGCCGACGACGACGACGTAAACCAACAAACCTAATTAACATTATATAATAAACATTTATTATAGTGCCAACGAGGCACTAACTATATATATATATAACAGTGTGTATATAAATGTAATTCTTTTTAAAAATGATAGAGTGGAAGAAGTGAAAATGATTTTAATATTAAAATTAAGTATTGGGGATGAAATAAGAATGTAATTTAAATTATATGATAAATTGGAATCAAAATTTATTCAGTTTTGAATTGAGGGGGATTAAAAATGAAATAAAGTTTGGCGAAAAAGGAAAGAGCTTAATAAACGCAGTATAGATATAAATATATTATATATATATATATATATATATATAATAATAATATATACCGAAGAATGACATGAGATATCCCAAGCGTTCGTAGGGAGCAAAACTGCAATTTTACAGTGAAAACCGAGTAATAAAACTGAATAATAATGTATAAAGTGAGAAATGTTTACGAGTGTCTGAACCACAATTGTTACGATGGGAAACAATTGGCTGCTGATCGATATATAAAAGTCAAAGAGGAGAGCCAGAAACTGGGGCAGTGCTCAGGCCATCCAGCACAGCCTACTGCGCTAACTCTTCTGTTATTATTGTTATATTATTATTTTATTAATATTATTATTATTATTATTGCTATCATTATTATTAGCAGAGTATCATCGGAATTCGATCATATGCTTTACCATGTAATTATGACCGGTGTGTAATTGTGATGTAATTATGACCGGTATAATTATGATGTAATTATGACCGGTGCATTGCTATTTAGTAGACTAACGATTAGAAATTTTATATGACACATCAAAATTACTTAAATAGTAAAGCTTTCATTATCATTAGACTGAAATTTATTTCGTGTAAAGATCACAAAGACTCAAATGACCGTATAACAAACCAGCCACGTTCGCTCTATTGAATAAATGGTAGATATCTCTTATAGACATCTCGCACTTGAAGTGAAAAATACCTTAAATATGGGGTACAATTCATCTTATAACCTGTTTCATACCTTGGTAATTGTATGAATGTAATTGCATCATTTCGATAAGCTGCTTTCGATTTCTCCAGGCAACGGATAATGCCTCCAGTTCGTGCAAGCCAAATCGCCATCCTAAAATAACGCAAAACTTTGAAATAACAAAGAAAAACCTCCGAGATGTTGTACATACACACACACACACACACACACACACATATATATATATATATATATATATGTATGTGTGTTGTGTGTGTGTTGTGTGTGTGTAAAGGTAATAAATCAAAGCCATTTCACTAGTTTTTTCACCTATAAAAAAGATACACAATATATTGTAGGTCACTTCTGTCTTTAATTTTTCTTATATTGGAGATACATTTAAAGGTATAAAAAGTAATGGGAAATCGTGAAAGGTTTCCCCGAAGACGTTCCATACAATAAAATATCAATAAACTTCGAGTACTGCTCTAATAAAATATACAAGAAAAAATAAGTCAGTGTTTATTTAATAATGTATAAAAGCAGATGGACGCAAACTGAAGTACATTCGTATGAATGTAAATAAACGAAAGATTTTTCTGGAGATTATTTTGTTATTAAAGATTGAAAATCATAATCTATATTTTTCCAAAACTAAAACTGAGTTATATGAAAAATAACAACACTGTTTACGTGAATGATGAAAGGATAACCCGGATGAAAGAGTGGTAAATCCGTCCGGTCTCACCCCATTCTATGCCATTTCTATTCTGTGCCATTCTCATTCTATGTCACTCCCACTTTATGTCATTTCATTCCATCACGCCTTTTTCATTTTGGTTCGGGTTAGGTTATGATTGGTTAAGATAAGATAAGTTCAGGTTATGATTGGTAAAATAAGTTAGGTTAGGAAATATTAGCCTTTCCCATTGACGCCGTTTCAGAGACGAAAACATCGTGTCCCAAATCAAGACACGCTTTTGTCAAATATGGATTTTTTACTTTTGGTTATTTCATTTGAGGACCGAAAGTGGGAATGGCATAGAATGGGAAGTAATCAGTCCGCCCTACAGTAAGCTTATCTCTAACCAAAAACTAGATCCTGCTTTTTCTCACGGCTCTATAGACTTTCAACCTTTTAACCAACTCATACTTATAAAGTGATAGTGCAACAATGAAAACCCAGACATTGCTGTTCCAAGCCAGTTTGAAAAAATGGGGAGCGGTGCAGTGACGAGCTCGCTGCACATAATGTATTTGGCTGGATCGGTTCTCCTTTAAAATAGGGTTTATTTTCCCGGTTGTGGCATTACTGCCAGTTTTATAGTTGGTCTGAGTTCTGTGCCAGTTCTGGCTCTCTGACTTATTATTATTATTTATTACCGCCCGTCCATTGTCCTCAGTGAAGCAAAACAACAGATCAATCCCTGGACCGCGTCCATTGCAAAGCCAATGTTTTACCAGTGAATCAAGTCGAATATATTACGTCATAGTTAAATGACACACAAATGTACTTCCAAAAAGAGGACAAAATTATTTGTTTAATATAAACAATGAAAAAACAAAGCTGGTATTCGATGGGTTCCTCGCACGCTTGTTGCCATGTCAGTACGCGTAGCGTAAGTAATGATGAAGTTCTTTAACATCCTTCTTAACATCTATAGTTATATGACGGAGGGACCTACAGTTTTGCGTGAGATCCGAACCACGGGTTGCTACTAGGGTTTCTCCTTATATGCAGCTTTCTTCATCCCGGGAAATCCCGGGAATTCCCGGAAAAATGAAGCCAATTCCCGGGATCCCGGAAATCCAGGAAATGGTTATATATTTAAAAGAACGGTAATTTTTTTTATTGTTCAGTGATAAAATACCCTTTTAGAATTGGGATAACCAATTACTTATGCCTAGATGACCACTTTGGCATTGTAATACTTGACTTGAGTTTACCAATCAGTGGTAGCTATTTATTATTTATTAAACATAATATTTATCATGCTATTCATCTGCAGGGGACAAATAAAAGGCTAAAATATTATATTCCTTTAATTATAATTAAGTGCATTTGCAAATAAAAAAGAAAAAGAAAAAGAAACTTCATTCAAAAAAAATAATTTATACCTTTTATCTCAACATATTTTATCTTAAAATATTTAGCCAATACAAAAAAATAAAAATAAAATAAACTTCATTAGAAAAATAATTAATTTCATCCTTTTATCTTAAAATTTTTTATCTTAAAATATTTAAAGAGTCAATCAACATTTTTAAAATAGCTTCTTAAAAAACATAAACAATCGATACTTCTATCACTAAGACGAGTTCTCAACTTGGTGATAAATAAACCTGCTGCAGAAAAGGCTCTTTCTGATTCAACAGAGGTTAGCGGAATGGTTTTCGGTGCATCAAATAAATTCATGATGTTTGAAGTTCTGTTCCCTATTGTCTCGAATAACTGCAGTTCTTGCTTCAAATGCTTGCTTAAACTCTGAGCAAGATGAGTTGCCTGCGATCGCTAGATAATATACTGAGACTCGGTTCCTTGTATTATACGTAGCGCTAGCGACATTCCCTCGGCCAGTTTTTGGCATACGGGCCCACTTTTAGATTGCTCTAAGTTGCTAATGCTAGTAGGTGTTAATTTAAGAAAGCAAAAAAGTAGAATAAAATGTGGTAAATATTATGCAGTTTTCTTTAATTCTACCCAAGAGCCTTCTAATAACAAAAGAAAAAAACAAATAAATCAATAAAAAATAAATTAATTCATTTTAAAATTCCGGGATTTCCCGGGATATTTGTCCAATTCCCGGGATTTTCAATTCCAAGAAAAACAGCCGGGATCCCTAGACAGAAACCCTAGTTGCTACACAATTTGGACACAGAACGATCCCCATCCAACTACTATACCGATCCAATGTCACTTAACTTCGCTGATTAAAGGGGAGCGGTGTTATGACACTGACCATGACGGAGCCCTTAGATTTATTGACAATCTCTTTGAAATGGACTCATTCTCGTTCTTAACAGTATCATTTTCATTCGCGAATGATCTCATTTCATTAATATATTTCCTTGTATTTTGATATTCAGTGTTTATGCTTCTTTGCTTGCATGTATTTATTTTGATCATTCGAAATCAAGTAAAAGTAATAGTTTTAATGCGGGATTATAATATTTGTAAAACGTATATTATAACCTGACATTTTCATAAAATAAATGGCTAATTTGTAGTTTTGTGACCACCAGAGTTTTGACAAATTCGGAAGTCGCGGCCATTTGATACATACCAATGAAGGTGAATCTTATAGCCAGATTAGGCGTACGCTAGGTTAGGTGGTAGTACAAAACTGGTTAGCAATTTCGCACGTCATCGACTTTCAACCAATCAGTTGACATGGGCGTGGCTTTCGACTTTGCCAAAAAATGTAGTCGCAAAACTACATATTTACCAAATATAATGCAACATCACAATACATACTCAAAACTGGTGAGTTAAAATTTATTAATGTGGGTAGTGCAAATAGTTCCTACGCAAGGTCAAGCTATTTTAACTCACCAGTTTTAAGAGTGTATACAGGGTGGGAGAAAAGTTTTTCAAGGATTTTATACATACAAATAATTTGTTAATAATAAATAAATTTCACTGATATCACTGCAGTTTATGCGATACTTTTCAACGCAACTAGACAAGGCCAAGAATGACCCTAGGCTAGAACAGGAAGGCCCTTGGCTCTAGCCCCAGTCAGTGCCATGTCAGTAAGAATGAAATACAGCAATGAAGAAAAAGTATCTTGTATCGTGGGCTATTTCTTATAATAACTGTGAAGAAAGTTTACGTTTATTTCAACAAAAATATAATAAGCCACCACCAAATACAACCACTCTTCGATACTGGAAGCTCAAACTTTTGGAAACAGAGAGCCTGGTGAAAGATCGTTCAAGAAGCGGAAGGCCAGTAATGGCAACAGGAGACAACGACAAAGAAAGTGTCCTCGCCACTTTTCAAGTCGATCCAACAACTTCAACGAAAAAAGTCGCACAGGAATTGGGTATTTCCAAATTTTCAGTAGCAAATATTTTGAAATCACGGGGGTACCATGATTACAAACCCATTTACTCTCAGCTTATATACGAGTGCCGCCACATTACTCTGCAGCTGCCAGCTGCCCGTGAGATTCGGGATACGAACCTAGAAGGAAGATGGAGTGGCCAGCCAGATCACCTGATTTAACCTCCATGTGATTTCTGGCTTTGGGTTTATTTGCTTGACAAACTCTACACTCCTGGTTTCATTTATCCAAATGTGAATGCCCTTCGCCACAGAATAGATGAAGAATTGAAAAGGATCCTACTCGATATGTTCAGAAGACCACTGAAGAGTTTCGCAGAGGAATCCACAGATGTATCATAGCGGATGGAGAACTCTTTGAAGATTAAATTACAATTTAACAAAATATTTGTATGAATAAAATTCTTATAAACTTTTTGTTTGATTTGTTTCATCATTTGAACACTTATCTGTATAATGTTGTTAACTAAATAGTCGTATGTATACAATCCTAAAAGACTTTTCTCCCACCCTGTACATGTAAATAATAAGTAATAATAATATACTAATAAATAATAGTATGCCATTATGGTCGACTTACAATATTATCCTACATGCTTTGATGATACTTACAATATCTCGAAAATAACTATGCAGTTAACCATAAATTTGACGAAGAAACATTATTCAAGAGAAAGACATTTGATACCGAAGCGTCATAATATCAAAGGAATTAATATAAGATTCAAGCGTCAGTCAGTCTATCCAATGACAATGTGACGTTGAAAAGTACACTTAATACCAAGGACAAGTGCTTTGGGTGTAAATCTTTCACAAATAAAACTTAATTCAGACATAATACTGATATTTCTCTTTAGTGTACATTGAAGGTCTCTTCTCAATCTCAGTCATTTTCACTTCAATCTTACATTGAATACGAGACACACAAAAGTGAGGAATACCTTAAATAAGATTTTATTAAACCGGTTTATTCCCATTCTCATTCCAAGATTTTTCTCTTAATTCGGAAAGTACTATTCGCATCACCTAATTAGCTCATAATCCCGTTCAAGATAAAATCAATGTCCTGTTAGGTGTAGCTATAAAGCCGTTCAGTTAATGTAAGTTAGGTTTATTAGTTTCATTATGTTGATATCTTTTTAGAGAGCTACGTCGTGGCCATGTCGCAACACCGCTTCCCGTTTGATCAACGAAGTGACATTGAGTCTGGGTAATAACTGGATGAGTCACCGCCCTCCGCGTCCAGATGATGTAGCGACCCGTAGTTCGTATCCCACGCCCAGCTGTAGGTGCCCTCCGTCACATGAACTTTACCGTTATGAGTGAAATTAAACAACTCCCAAAACAGCAATACCATTTTAGAAGTTACCGAAAGTAACACCCAAGAAGCGCGCTTCCCACTTCGTGGAAGTGAGAGTGTGCCCCGAGTGTCACCTGAGCGAAAGCAGAAAGAAAGTAAGCGGCCAATTCAACTCCACCCGAAACCAGCGGCCGGGAGCGAACCAACGCCAAACCGCTCGGAATCCGCCACACTAACCAGAGCTACCGAGTGTCCTTAGAAGTTATTAAGCTACTATTATTATTATTATTATTATTATTATTATCACGCAATTATAGTTTATTTATTTATTTCAGAAAACATGTCTACATTATTCACGACCCAAAAAGGAAAATCTCGGAAAGAATTTTTGGTTTGAAAACTTCCCCTTTTCTCTATTGACAATGTCGTGAACGAGGGGAAGATTTATACTCGTTTTAACGTTAATTAATAGGAATGACACGAAATGGAAAGTAATCGTTCCTTCGGTTTAAAGGAATTGCTTTGAAAATAAAGGAAAAACAGTAAAATTTAAAATCTAATGATGTCACGTTCGTTAATTTTGACTTCCACTATTTTCATTATATTTATTATCATATATAAGTTAATAATAATAATAATAATGTTTAACATTCTTTTTAACATCTTAAAAGGTCATATGACTGAGAGGACCAGAGTTTTACCCGGGATTCGAACCATCTACCCCACCAAGGAAGAACCAGAGAAGCACCTAAATCACTCAAATTTGAAATCACAGCCGGGACTCGAACTCAGGACCTTCAGAGTAACAGTCCGGTGCCCTGCTACTAGTCTAATTTGGCAGGTGTGTGTGTGTATATATATATATATATATATATATATTATATATATATATATATATATATATATATATATAAGTTTTTCATATCTTCCATCATCATAAGAATCCGGCGCCCGTATCTCAATGAATACACTGTTTCCTATAAGCGAAGTGAAGACACTGAGGTCGGGGTTTCGAACACTGATGGTGCTGGTAATAATAATAATACTAATAATATTACAGAAGTTGACACAATGTGCCACAATTAGTTTGGCCGAGCGTTGTGTCAATTTTTGACCCTCTTCACTGATTATTATCTTCCATGACGAGAACAAACGGGATTTATGTTTTGATTCTCGCTTTCAAAACTTGTATAAAACAATAAAAAAATAATAATGACTGACTTTATGCTGTAAACTTCTGAAGTATTTACGATTCTCTCAGTTTTACTTCTCACCTCGTTTACGTTTGTAAAATCAAACTTATTGTATAATACCATGCGTCTCGGCGGTGTAATGGTTAGCGTCGCTGACTACGAGTCCATCGGCCCCGGGATCGGAACCCGGATCGGAACCCGGTAACGGCAGGCGGCGCGCAGCAAAACCCAGCTGTTCATCCTTCCACACAATAAACAAAATTGGTTGGTAAGTAAATGGGTAGCCTAGTGGTTAAGATGCTGGGTTGCTGGTGAAGCGTGGTCCGGATTCCACGTTAAACTGTAGGTCTAAGGTAGAGTGATAAGCTTGACCTTCGTCAGAATGAACAATTCGGGCGGAAGCAAAACCAAGGTAACCAAAGTGTGTGTGTGTGTGTATATTCAATGATAACCAACATGGCTTTCGGTCAGGCAAATCATGCCTGTCACAACTAATGGAACACTACAACATTATTGATGCACTTGAAAGTAATGAAAACTATGATATACTATACAGACTTTGCCAAAGCGTTCGACAAGTGTGACCATGGAATCATAATACATAAACTGAAGTATATGGGAATAACAGGAAAAGTAGGAAAATGGGTATATAATTTCCTTAGTGAGCGGCGGCAAGTCGTTATAGTACAAGGAGTATCTTCACCAGAATCAGAGGTCCTCATCTCAGTACCACAAGGAACAGTATTAGCTCCACTACTCTTCATAATCATGCTAACTGACATAGATGAGGACGTTACCAGAGACACATTTGTCTAGTTTTCACAATATATTGTACAAAACCATAAACTAAAGCATTTTATAGCCAAAAATTAGTAATTCCAGTAAAATATTTTGAAATAAATACAACCGCATAGGTCCCAATTTTTTTTTAGCACAGTAACATCCTTTGCCGATGACACAAAGGTCAGTAAAAAAACAAGAAACCCAGAAGATATAGGATCTCTACAAACCGACATGAACAGAATCTACAAGTGGAGGGAAGACAACAATATGAAGTTTAACACAGAAATTTCAGCTGTTAAGGTATGGAAAAAGAGAGGACCTAAAATACCTGGAATATTATACCCAAATGGACAGGAAATTCAGAGAAATTCTAAAGCGAAAGATTTAGGAGTTGTGATGACTGACGATGCGAAATTTGCAACACAAAATAAGATGGCAGAAAATAGAGCAAAGAGAATACCTGGGCAGATACTGAGAACCTTTAAACGAAGGGATAGGAATATAATGATTCCACTCCTGAAAACACTGATCATACTCAAATTAGAATACTGCTCGGTCCTAACATCCCCATATAAAAAAGAAGACATTAGACAGCTAGAAGGGATTCAGAGAAGCTTCACAGCCAAGATCAACGGGTGCAAAGAACTAAATTACTGGGAAAGGTTGCGCGAATTAAAACCTATATTCACTGGAAAGGAGAAGAGAGAGATACACCATTATTTACACTTGGGAAATAATGGAGAAACTAGTCCCTAATCTTACTCTGAACCCCTTTAACTCCCCAAACAACGGTGGAAAGTAGAAAGGAAGACTGTGTCGTGTTCCCAAATTAAATGCGAGACAGGGAACATCCTTAACCCTGAAAGAAAATAGTTTTGTTGTGAGAGGACCAAAACTGTTTAATCAGCTGCCCAAAGACGTAAGGGACACGAATGGTGTTGTAGTGGACAACTTCAAAAGAAGATTAGACGCCTGGCTCAGAACAATTCCCTATGAGCCGGGTGTACCTGGCTATGTGAGGTGGAGAGTACAAGAAACCAACTTACTACTTCACCAGGCCAACTCGAGAGGAGGGGCGACAAGCTTGACCTTCGTGAAATGAGGAATCATCGCACGGAACCTTTGAAAGGTTGGAAGGAAATGAAAGGTGTGTGTGTGTGTGTGTGTGTGTGTGTGTGTGTGTGTGTGCGTGTATATATATATATATATATATAGAGAGAGAGAGAGAGAGAGAGAGAGAGAGAGGGTGTTAGGCATAATGCTATGCGTGTTCACATATAATACCTATTATGTAAATTGTTAGTAATATTTCAGACACTACCTTTGTTCCTGTTTACGTGTGTATATATTTTATGTATATTACAAGTACATATTACAACTTATCATTACTACATTTCCATTTACTTTCTTTGTTCACTTTTTGAAGTAATAAATGTGCCGTATTTTGGGTCCCTCTACATTACTTCATTGCTAGTTTTTCAAACTTTATTTCCAATTCAATTGAAATATGGATCATTCAAACGTTTATAACGCATGCAATTGCACACTCTCTCTCTCTCTCTCTCTCTCTCTCTCTCTCTCTCTCTCTTGGGACAACAACCTTGACTTTCGTCAGAATGAACAATTCGGGCGGAAGCAAACTAAAGTTTTTATATAGTTCTTTTAGAGTCAATGTATGAAACCAGTCATTTCACGTAATTATACACATTATTAACCTAACCTAACCAACTTAACTGAATCTGGTTCGTTACGTTAAGTAAGGTTAGATTGCTAATGTGTAATGCGTAATTACGTGAAATGACTGGTTCACAGTACCTCATATATATGTATATATTTTTGTGTATGTGTGTGTGTGTGTGTGTGTGTAATAAGGCAACACATGTTTAATACCAACCACTTTCAGGATGAATCTAAGTTCAGAATTATCACCGAAGTTAGCAACATTTTGGACCAAACATTCTATAAGAATCGCTGTTTATTATAAAAGAACTCCAATTTAACTCTTAAAGGAAGTTGTGTAAAATAAGCGTTATTTTGGTTATTTCTCGGTTCAACATCGTAATACTATTAAGATAATGTTAAAAAGAGATTATCATTTAAAAGGTTTTAATGAAATTTATAAATTCTTTATCGATTGTGTTTTAATGTTATGATTTTTACTGGAGTTCTTTTCATATATAATTTGCATTTAACTTTGCATTTAAAATTTAAAATTAAAATTACAACCACAAAGGAGAAACAAATGTAAATTACAAATTACACTGATTAACAATAACTCACAATGGCGTAAAATTATTCACGAGTCACGACTAAACGCGTGAATTTATTGATAATATAAATCCATAAAGAAAAATAAACCAGTTTTTTCAGGTACTTTCGTGCATTTTAGCACTTGTTGAGGGAAATAACTGTTAAAATACACGAAAGTACCCGCCCAACGTATTGTGAGGGATCGATGTACGAAACTCCAAATATACTGTGTGTGTGTGTGTGTGTGTGTGTGTACAGTATATATATATATATATATATATATATATATCAACGTAAAGAACGACGCTTGTATAGAAGACATTCCGCGCAAGATGAGGAGGGAGAACGAACAAATGAAAAAATGAGGTAACCACCCGGGAATCGAACCCGGGATCTTCCGATTGCCGGTCAGATATGATAACCATTACACCATGGGCCTCACTCGATCAGAAGTCGTAATTCTCCTACATACGCGCAGAAATCAATGCCCCGAGGGGGGCACCTCCCGCATGCCGCACATATATACATTTTCAACTGCAAAGAACACGCAGTATAATTAACGTAAAAAACGACGCTTGTATAGAAGACATTCGGGGCATTGGTTTCTGCGCGTATGTAGGAGAATTACGACTTCTGATCGAATGAGGCCCATGGTGTAATGGTTATCATATCTGACCGGCAATCGGAAGATCCCGGGTTCGATTCCCGGGTGGTTACCTCATTTTTTAATTTGTTCGTTCTCCCTCCTCATCTTGCGCGAAATGTCTTCTATACAAGCGTCGTTCTTTACGTTAATTATACTGCGTGTTCTTTGCAGTTGAAAATGTATATATGTGCGGCATGCGGGAGGTGCCCCCCTCGGGGCATTGGTTTCTGCGCGTATGTAGGAGAATTACGACTTCTGATCGAGTGAGGCCCATGATGTAATGGTTATCATATCTGACCGGCAATCGGAAGATCCCGGGTTCGATTCCCGGGTGGTTACCTCATTTTTTCATTTGTTCGTTCTCCCTCCTCATCTTGCGCGGAATGTCTTGTATACAAGCGTCGTTCTTTACGTTAATTATACTGCGTGTTCTTTGCAGTTGAACATGTAATATATATATTGTTCAATTTGAATTTATTATATTTATAAATTTAAAGAGAAATTATGATATTTTCAATAATATATCGCGAGTCGTTAACCTTCTACCATGCTAATGGTCACCGAGGTAACAGTATCATGGGATTATCAATGGTTAATTAACAATATTTTAGCATCACTGAACGTAATAGTTTTTGAACTTACAACATGCCAAAATCTCATTGGTTTTCATGTCGTAAAATCAACATCTTTTGGAGCGTTTTTCTATATTTATTTTAAGGCATTCCTTTATAAATAAAACCATTTCTGGAAGTATTTATGAGGAACGAGCCATTTTCACTGCTTATTTCATTGTAGCAGGAAAGAGTGAAAGGCGTTAGGAATTCATAATTCGACTGAATATTGTTTTACTGTGAAATACAGGACCTGAAATGCTCTTTACATCTTGCGTTGAATTTAAATAGACATTTTATGTATTTTATTTTTCACTTTTTCTTATAGCTATTTTTTGTCTTCTTTCCAGACCCTTTCCCATTTCTTTTGTTTCTGTCGCACGCATCCAGCCACCGGTCTCTTTTTGTTGCTCATTTTGATCTTGAAATGTTTCTTTGTGTAAAGTAATTATTGTGATCTAGTCCATTTTGTAATGTCTTGATCTTTAAGGATTTGTGATGTACAAAGTAGGTTTATCCAAGGACTTTACAGAATAAAATGAGAATAGCACATAATACTGTACAGTAGAAGTAAATTTTATTTCGGGACACGTACACGTGTAGACGGAAACAGTGAATTAACTCTGATTAGCTTTCCACAGCCCTCATGAATAGCTAATAGTAATAGGACGCGTCTTGGCATAGAGGCGATGAATTCAGTTAAAGTCTCCTTTAGAGATGCCAGGCACAGATGCACGAAGAGGTCTTAGTCTTCTCAGCGAAGGATCAGGGTGTTTCCAAACGTGTTCAGTAGCGTTCATTTGTGTTCGGGCTTCTCGATACTGAACGAAAACAACCTTCATTCCCTTTGGTCTCTTTCAATGAGTAAGAGGTATTTTGATAAAGGTGACATGGGACACAGTGTACTTAATCGCAATACACGCTGTTACAGTGTTACAACGTTGGCACGAGGTGATTCTCACTAATGGATATACTGTATATTTAGCAAAATTAAGAGGTCCCTCGACAAACACTAAATCAATCTTTCTCACATCTCAAATAGCTGCCCATGATTGTTGTACTAGAACCCTTGTACCGAACCGTGGCCTGAAAACAGTATTTCTGCAATGCTTGATTAGTTACCCTCCATACACATGTGCGTCCATTCGATATGAACTAATTATATACTGAGACGCGTCCGAGAACACAAAAGACGTTCAGAATTTCAGCACAGGTCAATGTACGTCTTTATCTGCATGTTAATCTTTGTTCTACATTTGGCGGTTGTAAGATTTTGTGCAGATAACGCCGAGCTGATAATTTGTCGTGATAAAATTAAATCATTCATGATGATATTTACTATCCTTAAAGCTGGATTGTATACCTTACTTGGTATGCAACGACTGTTTGTGTTGGTTCTGTAACCAATGATGGTAGGTTAAAAATCTTGCGGCCCAAGATTTTTAACTAGTAGCCCCCTCGCGTTGGCTACAGTCCAACTTTTACAATCATGCGACAATACAGAGAAAATTACTTGATCACAACAACTATAGTACACTGTTAACTAGTTGGTCAATGGTCATTGCAACCATACAGAGAGTTGCGACTATACAATGTATTCTAAATACATTGATTCAATAAATTTGTTATTATTTATTGACTTTTATAAATAAAAAACTATGGAAAAAACGAAGGTGTTTATTTACTTTTGTCAACCCCTATACGACGACTTTGCAAATCATGCAGTTTTTTTCATAACATGAACCATTTAGATTGGTTGGCAAATTGTTCATCACGTACCTGGTTGTTGTAACAAAGTATTTTTCTCATTGCACTGTTGAATGGATGGGGCTAATGACATCTGATCAACGTGACATAAAATCGACGTTATTGTGGGTTAGGTTAGGTTAGCGTATGTTAGGTTAAGTAAGGCTTAGTTAGGTTGGTTAAGTTAGGTTGTTAGTTTTTCAGCGTGTCCATGTTACAGGTCCGAATAAATGATATACCACAGCACCAACTGTAACTTCGGTTCCCATAATCGGGATATATTGCGTCATACTTATCTTACTTCCCACTATATTCCGACATTTTGTAACCGACGGAACAGGACCTCTTTCACGATATACAATCTCGTTTTCCGAGCGAGATTTTGTTCATAAGCTTTGCATGTAGAATTGGCTGTCTCAGTAATATTTCTGGCCGCTCATTTTATTCTGATACGGTTCCGCGTTTACAGGCAATGAATTATAATTATACTGAATTATCATTCTCGGTTTATTAAAATTTCTCTCTTGAAATTTCGTTTTAAAATGTTCTTATAATGGCAATAATCTATTTTGGCGTCCCAAATTATTCAACCAACCAAAAATAAACGGCACTCTAACACTTTCAAACTACTTGTTTATGTTAATTAGGTTAATTGACTGCCCGGTTAGGTCAACTCTACGCCCTTGATGATTGGTTAGGTTAAGTCTTGATATTTTCGTTAGCTTAAACTAAAATATCACGACTTAAACTAACCAATCGTCAAGGGCATACAGTTGACCTAATTGGTTGGTTGAATAATTTGGGACGCCAAAATAAGATATCGCCCTTATGATGGCTAGTAATAAGAATTTATATATACACAGGGTGTCCACAAATTAATTATCTTTGCAAATTCAATTGAATTTGTGAAGATAATTTATGGCCACTATAATATATATATATCCCTATGTTTTCACTTTTCAGTATTTAAACAATTGTCAAGAGAACGACAAACCGAAGGCCAGGAACAAACTATCAATTTACTTTCGAACGTCATCTTCGTTGTCATCGACCTTGTTGTCGCGTCGTTGTGGTTAATTTTGTAAACAAGAAAGTATTGTTTCTTAATGTGACGAAAAAACACGCGTATCAACGTTTCGTATAGCTTACGAGTGATGTGGTAATTTTTTCAAATGACATTCAAAATTTATCCAATTTTGATTCGAAAGTGTACCGCAAAATTGGCAAATTTCTTCTTTTTAACCAGGGTTGGCAAAAACCCAGCAAAAAACCCAACTGGTTTTTTGCTGGGTCTTGGGGTTTTTGCTGGGTTTTTGCCAACCCTGTTTTTAACGGATGTCACTCCGATCTCCGATCTTTGAGGTCATTTGTGTTTGCGGTGAAAGAAAGTTGAAAATAATAACCACTTTTATGAATGATTGTGTGTGTATACTGTAGGTTATAGTAAGGGTGTGAAAATAGTGATTTCACTCAGGGACTTCAGGTTAGGTTGGTAACTTCCTGAAGTTCCTGAGTGAAACAGTAATTACGCAAAATTACTGAAAATTTCAAAAATTTCATGAAATCACTATTTTCACAATCTTACTGTAATATATACAACAGTTGTATTGCGTATAAGCAGCTTTCCATTTATTTTTAACTAATTTTTAAAAATTGTTCATTCTGACGAAGGTTAAGCTTGTTGCTCCACCTTAGACCTACAGCTTAACGTACCAACCAATTTTATTTTATGGAAGGCTGAACAGCTTGGTGAGCTACACGCCGCCTGCCGACGCCGGGAATCGAACTTAGGACCGTTGGACTCGTAGCCAGTAATTCCAGCAGTACACCACAGAGGTGTATATATATTATATATAGATACTTATAAGAGTGCAAATTCTTCCTACATTTTCGTCGGTGGTCGTTGAAGTTAAATTAGCTCCTACATGTTACATCTTTTGTTTTTACACATTTTTGATCATTTACCCTTGCATTAAGGTTGGTAGGGGTAGCATTAAAAAGTTTAGAGACTGCGCTCCTTTATCATATACAACGATTATTTTTTTGAATTTCACTCGCATTAGGATTTTAATTAAAAAACTCGAAATCAAATTACTACTATTTCATGCTACTTCAGCATTTTACACACTCAGTTTTTTGTTTTGTTTAATTTTACTTTAGGTTAGGTTAGGTCTAACCTAACTTAACCTCACCTAACCTAGTCTAACCAAACCTAACCTAAATTGAACCCAGAAAAACATCTACAAAAAAGTAGTAGCTATTTTGCTACAAAAGATAGCACCGAATAGGAACAAACATATCTCTTACATATATATACAGGGTGAGTCAAAAGTCTCCATACATAGGCAAAATGGTCATGATAAATAAATGATTATTTATTTTTTATTTTTTTGCAGGTGATGTGCTGAGATGCCTTTGTCCCAAGAAGAGCGTATAGAGATCATTCTTCTGGCAGGATCAGGAAGCTGTCGCAAGGTTGCCGAGGATTTTAACAGGAGACACGCCCCCGGCACGCACATCACACACGACACCGTTGCCAAACTCATTAAGAAGTTCAAGAAGACTGGAAGTGTTGCAGACCAACCGAGAAGTGCCGTCCACGAACAGCCACCGATGAAGGCACAGCGACCATGGTGCTGGCAGCGTTTGCAAAGAGTCCCCAAAAAAGCACTGGACGGATGTCTGCAGAATGCGGTGTCAGCCAAAGGAGTATCGTCCGCATTATCAAAGAGCACAGATGGCATCCATACAAAATGCAAATGTTGCAGTATCTTAGCGAAGACGACCCGGACAGGCGGCTGGAATTCTGTGAATGGGAAAGAACAAAGTGGACGAAGACACGGAGTTCTCGGCTGGCATCCTGTTTTCAGATGAAGCCAACTTTTATGTTCATGGAGAGGTTAATCGTCAAAACGTACGTTATTGGAGTGATGACAACCCGCACTGGATGAGTCCCTCAAAGACGCAAGGCGCTGGAAAAGTGATGGTGTGGTGCGGGATATGGGGCAACACAATTGTTGGCCCTTTTTTCATTGACACCAATCTGAATGCCGAAATGTATCTAAACATGCTGCAAGACACAGTCATGCCGTCCCTGCTGAACGAGGACGGGGGATTTCCAGCGTACTTTCAGCAAGACAGAGCGCCACCCATTACGGTATCTGCGTGCGCCAGTGGCTGGATCAGCAGTTTCCGGGTCACTGGATGGGCCGCCGTGGTCCCGTGGAGTGGCCTCCGAGGTCCCCAGCATCACCCCCTTGATTTTTACTTGTGGGGGCACTTGAAGGCCATGGTGTACCAGGTGAAATACAAAACACGGACCACCTAAAGGAACGCATTCGTGATGCGTGTGCACGCATAACACCAGACATGTTAACGCGCGTTTGCCATGACTGGGAGGAACGCATCCGTATGTGCATTCAGTGTAATGGTGCCCACATAGAGCACATTTTGTGATTTACAAGTGATTGCATAATAAAGTTACCATTTTGCCTATGTATGGAGACTTTTTGACTCACCCTGCATATATTATATATATATATATATATATATATATATATATATATACACTAACATAAAGCTATCACTCTTCTGGCCGAAAACAAGATGGCGAAAAATGAATGCAAATATATTTTTCCTTTTGTTCATTATAAAATGGAAGATAACGTACACTCTATTTAGGTCCTAAAAATTTTAAAAAGACAGTTCACCTGAGCCTTGTTTGCGAACTCATTTAAGAGAGCTTCAAAGTCTTTCCATGAAGGACTCTAGGGGTTTTTCTCTGCGTGGGGAAGGTGTTTACTACATCAGGTAAAAATGTGTAATATTTCTTTCCAGTTAATAGTTCTTTCTGCATTTTATATACGAGTGTGTGTGTGTGTATATATATGTATATATATATATATATATATATATATACCAGCCAGAAATTTCTAATGGGGAGGTTACACATGAAATATTATTCAACAAATTTTCAATTATATATCTACACTACGGTGATGAATACACGTCTAGTTTCTAATTAAGTAATTCAAACTTAATTTTAAAGTAATTGATCGTCATCGTAATGGACCGTGAATAAATGTTTGCTATTATTTTGTTATATTCCTAGGATCCTTGGGGTTCTAACCCCCAAAACCCCCCCTTGGCTACGCCAATATATATATATATATATATATATATATATGCATATAACTGCAATGACCGCGCAGTATATAAATGAATAGAAACGACATAAGTGTTAAGGAACGTTTCTGCACACGAGGAGGAGAGATAACGAATAATGAAAAATGAGGCGAACCGCCCAGGAATCGAACCCAGGCCTTCCATTGCCGGTTGGACGCTCTAACCATTATGCTACGGACCTCACTCAATCACAATCGAAATCTCCCACATAGGCAGAACCAATGCCCTGAGAGGGCACCCTCGCAAATCGTGAATATGCGCATATAACTGCAATGACCGCGCAGTATATAAATGAATAGAAACGACATAAGTGTTAAGGAACGTTTCTGCACACGAGGAGGAGAGATAACGAATAATGAAAAATGAGGCGAACCGCCCAGGAATCGAACCCAGGCCTTCCAATTGCCGGTTGGACGCTCTACCATTATGCTACGGACCTCACTCAATCACAAATCGAAATTCTCCCACATAGGGCAGAAACCAATGCCCTGAGAGGGCACCCTCGCAAATCGTGAATATGCGCATATAACTGCAATGACCGCGCAGTATATAAATGAATAGAAACGACATAAGTGTTAAGGAACGTTTCTGCACACGAGGAGGAGAGATAACGAATAATGAAAAATGAGGCGAACCGCCCAGGAATCGAACCCAGGGCCTTCCAATTGCCGGTTGGACGCTCTACCATTATGCTACGGACCTCACTCAATCACAAATCGAAATTCTCCCACATAGGGCAGAAACCAATGCCCTGAGAGGGCACCCTCGCAAATCGTGAATATGCGCATATAACTGCAATGACCGCGCAGTATATAAATGAATAGAAACGAACATAAGTGTTAAGGAACGTTTCTGCACACGAGGAGGAGAGATAACGAATAATGAAAAATGAGGCGAACCGCCCAGGAATCGAACCCAGGGCCTTCCAATTGCCGGTTGGACGCTCTACCATTATGCTACGGACCTCACTCAATCACAAATCGAAATTCTCCCACATAGGCAGAAACCAATGCCCTGAGAGGGCACCCTCGCAAATCGTGAATATGCGCATATAACTGCAATGACCGCGCGGTTCGCCTCATTTTTCATTATTCGTTATCTCTCCTCCTCGTGTGCAGAAAACGTTCCTTAACACTTATGTCGTTTCTATTCATTTATATACTGCGCGGTCATTGCAGTTATATGCGCATATTCACGATTTGCGAGGGTGCCCTCTCAGGGCATTGGTTTCTGCCCTATGTGGGAGAATTTCGATTTGTGATTGAGTGAGGTCCGTAGCATAATGGTAGAGCGTCCAACCGGCAATTGGAAGGCCTGGGTTCGATTCCTGGGCGGTTCGCCTCATTTTTCATTATTCGTTATCTCTCCTCCTCGTGTGCAGAAACGTTCCTTAACACTTATGTCGTTTCTATTCATTTATATACTGCGCGGTCATTGCAGTTATATGCGCATATTCACGATTTGCGAGGGTGCCCTCTCAGGGCATTGGTTTCTGCCCTATGTGGGAGAATTTCGATTTGTGATTGAGTGAGGTCCGTAGCATAATGGGTAGAGCGTCCAACGGCAATTGGAAGGGCCCTGGGTTCGATTCCTGGCGGTTCGCCTCATTTTTCATTATTCGTTATCTCTCCTCCTCGTGTGCAGAAACGTTCCTTAACACTTATGTCGTTTCTATTCATATATATATATATATATATATATATATAAAATGCAAATATTAAGTTTTGGAGGCACCAGGTTTCGGTGATCCTCCCATTTTATCCGTCAGACCAGTCAGGGTGAGTCTTAGGTCCGAGTTAGGTTACACTAGGTTAGGTTGTCGTTTTTTTCCCCAAAACTTAATATCTTTTAGACTCCTACATAAATTACCCCCGAGATTCTCAGCTTCGCAAATTTGGTGCATTTGCTACCCACAATGTCCCGAGCTTCCCGGAGTAACGAGACATGTTCAATACAGTCTAATGCAAAGAATAAAAAAATCAACGAACCCGATTATCCGAGCTATTCATCAGTCCTGCCGTATGTCTTCTTAGCTATGGAATTCAATCAATTCATTGTATGGAAACGTCTATCTGTAGCTCCACTTAATTTGGACATTACTACACTATTTCTCGTTAATTGTATTTCTATCCTCAGTATTTGAATTGTCATTGTATTCTATTGTCAGTTTGTATTATTAATATAAATAAACTTTTTCATTTTCATTTATCATATATATATATGTTATATATATATATATAATGTATATATATATATATATATATATATATATATATATATATATATATTTATTTATTTATTTAATTTGTGTTGTTATTTAACTTCTTTCACGGTAAATGTTATATGACCTGTATATCTTGACGTGGTATACTCTATGGGTCGCTACATCATCTGAACACAAAGGACAATCACCTTCCAACTCACTGATCTAACGGGACGCGGCGTTGAGAAGTGATGACGACGGAGCCATACAATTTCATAATCTTGATCATCATTTTCATACTAGAGATCAAAAGTTTATTTTTATATAGATTCATTGAGTCTACAATAAATACTACTATTACTACTACTACTACTATTAATAATAATAATAATTATACTAATATATTTTCTTTAAACATTATCCTGCAGAATTTTATCTTTAAATAGAAAAGTCTAAAATTTTAAAATATGGAATATCTTGAGTAACTTGAGATCAATTTATGCCAAAAAGTTTAAATTAAAAATGCTTATTTTCAGTTTCCGTGTGGTGTGTGTGTTGTGGTGTGTGTGTGTATATATATATATATATATATATATATATATATATATATATATATATATATATATAAACCGTAAAACTTTCTCAAGGTATAAAAAAACTGAAGACAGCAAACGAGCTATATTAAGGTTTCCTCTTTCTCCGGAAAAAGTGCTTAATTCGTGGGAAATAATTATTTTTAAAAGTGCGTTCTTACATTTCTTCGAATCGTTCCAAAACGTTAATCTGCTTTTTAATCTCTTCGTAGATAAACTTATCTAGTTTATACAGGAAAGGACTCAAAATCTAGAATGGATTTTATGCATATAGTTTGTAAGATATTTCTCTCTATTAAATTACGAGTATTATACTATTCCACCTGATTCTGTGATCATTATTAATTATGTGAAGAAGTATCGTACTATGTCTACAGTTTGACAATTTCTTCGTGCTGTTTTACTCTTGTTTCTAAAGGTTTGCCTTCTTGACCGAAATACACCAAATTACAGTCTTCACACCAACGCTTTTGACAGAACCTATTTTTGGCCGTTGGCGGCTATTTCTTAGCAACGTTTTTTTTTTCATACTGGTTTTAAATTAAAAAAACTACATACATAATTTTTAAGTTTCTCGGTTTTTGGGCACATGTCCAAGTGACTTAAGGTATGGTATATTTAAAGTGTTGTAAGTTCCAATTGCTTTTTTGTTTGTTTGTTTGTTTGATAAGAAGTATTTTTAGTCTTCATTTTAAACAGGTTTCCAAGAAATAGTTCGGATAGCGGAGCTTATTTCCTACGTTACAAATCGAATTAAATTCCTCGTTTACCATCTTCACTTTTCTTTAGTTTAATATCTTCAGTTTTTGTACATTTAACGATTGTATCACATTTAATAACGTTCACATTAAAATTATGAATTATTCCCCATATATATATATATATATATACATTGGTCTCATCCAAACTCATCTGAGAAATGAGATTCTGGATAATGTATGTATGTATACCTTGGTTTTGATCCGTCCGAATTGTTCATTATGACGAAGTCAAACTTGATGTCCCACCTTAGACCTACAGTTTAACGTGGAATCTGAACCACGACCTATCATGAGTGGTCAGAAATTAGAAAGTCCTCGCCCGGACTCGATCTCACGACCTCCATATCAACAGCCCAGCGTCTTAACCACTAGGCTACCCATTTATCTACCAACTAATTTATTTGTATGGGAAGGTGAACAACTGGATGAGCTAAGCGTCGCCTGCCATCGCAGGAATCGAACCCGGGGACCGGTGGATTCGTAGTCAGTGATGCTAACCACTACACCACTGAGGCATATATATATATATATATATATAAATGAGGCAACAGCCGAAGAAAAATCGCAATGTAGTTCAAAATATCTAAAGGAGCAGTTCAAAGAACTATCAGGTACAGGAAAATGGCTTTCTGATTACTCGTAGCAGAAAGGTCGGCCTGCAACAACTACTGCAAGACAGGATCCTATTATTCAAAGGCTCGTTAGCAAATCACTTCGTGGCAGGACCGGATTAACAACGTTGCCTGAGGAGCACAAGTCGGGGGCCCGACATCTTGGAGAGGACCCTTGAACTTTACCTTTATTCTCCATTACTTTTATTTATCATTTATCAGCTAAGTGCGACGCAGGAAGAATATTGGAAAAATAATATTCACCATTCAACATTAAGATACAATTATAATTGCGAAGATCAGGGATGGGATTTTTTTCAACGTCAGAAACAAAAAATGCATCTTGATGAGTGTGCTACAACGCCAGATGAAACTTTCACCGATTCTCCAAGTCAACTTTTCAGAGTGCAAACCTTCAGAGTTATTAGAGATAAGCTGCAAACATCATTTGCACAACGTCGAGAAGCTTATCCAGAGCAATAAGAAAACTTTGCAATTCTCAAGTCTTTTTCTTCCCAAGACAAGGAACATTCGCCACTGAGAACCATTCGTATGACATCAAAATACAAGGATTTTGACTCAGATTCTGTTGATGAACTTGAACATTTCTATGATTTCATGGCCCAGCTGAAAGAGAGGATGGATTCACTGGCTTCAATGCTTAAGTTCATCAAACGGCAGAGTTTGGCTGCAACATTCCCTAATGTCACCATTGCCCTGAGAATTTTCCTGTCACTACATGTCACAGTATGTGAGGCTGAGCGTAGCTTTTCAAAAATGAAATTAGTAAAGAATGTGCTGCGTGCGACCATGGATCAAGACAAGTTGAACTGCCCTGCCATCATGTCCATTGAAAGCGATCTGACACGCATGATTGACTTTGATGATGTGGTTTCTCAGTTTGCTGTCATGAGATCTCGGAGAGGCAATTTTTAACTGTGAATGTCACATTGTGGTTTCTCAGTTCGTTTTCATGAAATCTCCGAGGCAATTTTTAACAGTGAATGTCACATTTGTATTATACCTGTATTACATTACATGAATGTTATTTCAGTAAAATTGACCTTTATTTGAAATTAGGATTTTTTACAGTAAAAAAGGGGGGGGTGGAGAAAGGGGGCTTACAGATTCAGTGCCCAGGGCCATAGGCTGTCTTGATCCGTCCCTGCTTCGTGGCAGCTCCAGAAAAATGTGCAACCATTCAGGAAGATCATGAAACTGTTATAAGATTTCAGGAACGTGAGTTACAAGGGAAAGCTGCTGTCAGAACGCTTAATATTAGCGGTGAATGTAAATAAGAAAGAGGGGCTTTGTTTCAGTCACTGGGTGACCTCGTAAAAATCAATAGGAATATGAATAAGATATATTACCATAGAATTTGGATTCAGTATGTACTGCCGAGTGAAGTTCGTTTAACTGAAAGGGGAGTCATCTTCCAGCAAGGCAATGCCCCAATACATAATACTTAACACTTAACAAGGCAGAAGAAGATTGGGAGGGTCCAACTGCTAAAGATTCCATCTCAAAGCCCTGATCTAAATTCAGTTGAGCATTTGTGGAAACACTTTAAAATGATGCCTCAAGAGTGAAACCAACAAGCCTACAGGACCTCTGTCATACTGTCCATTGGAAATAACGAACAATTCGTACAGGCGGTCTCTGGTCGATTCGATGCCTTCGAGAAGTTATCATTCGTGTTTGAGTAGATCACATGATATATGGAAATTATTAGTCATTTACTGTAATTTATCTATACTGCGTTTCGTATTCTGTATATGTATCTGATTTCTTAAACTAAAAAGGAAGCGAGTTTTGGTTTTGTTTCATTTTGTACATAATGTGGACTCAGACCGATGATCCGCTATATATATATATACCGGGTGGCTCATAATTCATGAACCATAGGAATAATTGCATTTTTTTTTCTGATAATTCTTGTACTTTCTAATAATGTTTTTTTTCTTTATTTTCTTTATGATGAATTACCTGGATGACGTACTGATAAACAAACGACGTGGCATGTTTTTTCAGCAAGACGGTGCACTTCCTCATTGTGCCATGCAAGTTCGCAAATACTTTGATAAAACGTTCCCCAACAGATGGATTGGCCAACGAGATCCTATCGAATGGCCACCCAGGTCACCAGATATCACTCCACTCGAATTTTTCATCAAAAAGAAAATAAAAAAAAAACATTATTAGAAAGTACAAAAATTATTAGAAAAAAAATACAATTATACCCGGTGTGTATATATACGTATATATAATATATATATATATATAATATATATATATATATATATATATATATATATATATATATATATGAAAATTATTTCACGAAAGTAACATAAAAAATATTTATGAAGAATAAAACCACGAAGGAAAGGAAACAGAATGGTGCTCAAGCGCTTTCGTCTAATGACATCCTCAGGAACACTGAAGTAAATAAAGAGTTCGAGACTATATATAGGTCACAAATATATATATATTATATATATATATATATATAATATAATATAGAAATAAAAATTGTGGGAGGAGCATACAAATTTGTAAGGAAAACTACCAATTTTAGCACTTTGCCCTTCTTGTCTAAATCCGTTCTGAACGAATTCAACACACACACACACACACACACACACACAGTGAATTATCAATAATAATTTACGTGTATATTTTCTCAAAAGAAACATTTCAACGCTGTGGAAATTAACGCAAACTTAAAATTGTGTGTACAGAGTGGCCACAAAGTCCCTTTGCAGTGAAATTACAGCACATCTGTATGTTGCCCTTGTTTTTAATGCAAAGGGACTGGGTGGACACCCTGTACATGAGCAATGCACGCGCTGTAGACAAATCAAAAACAGATTTCTCAGATCAGCAAAATATAACCCGATGAGCTGCAACGAGTGTTTCACAGCATGGACATTGAACAAGCGTAGACAGTTCTAGTGTTCTACTTGGAGGCAAGAAGAGAACTTCAACAGTTACTTAAATTCTCTCACAATTTTCGTTTTAATTGCTTACATATGTTTTATTATTATTTCGTTAGACGTTAGACAGAAGATAGGGAGTGCTGGAACTCCCGTTTCTCCTGTCACTGTCTTCCTTAGTTGATCTTTTTCCGTGTTTCATCTAACCGGTCCAGCATGCTCTCAAACACAAACTTCTTTCCCTATTCCTCACTACATATTCCTCACTACATATTCCTCACTACATATACATCGTCAGCCAGACTCTGTATTCATCGTCAGCCAGACTCTGTACTCATCGTCAGCCAGACTCTGTACTGAACGGACGCATATAACGTTGTTATAGTTAAGTAATTGAATATTAGTGGTTTTTAGCGATTTAGAAGTTTTCATAGCGTGCCGGCTTAATTTAATTTATACCTGTGACGGTTTAAACTAATTTTTAACTGCGCGATGCCGTCGCAGAAATCGTCGTGTGTTAGGTGTAGGGTTAACCGGTGGTATTCGGAATTTAAGGATTATAACGGCGGTCCAATGGCGATTACCGATAGATCAGTTTGTTTCTTTTGCGAGTTCATGGAGGAATTAGTTGGTATAAAACGCAGTGTACGTGAGGTAGCGGATAGACTTGCAACGCTTGATGAGGGCAGGGTTAGGGCTACGGTTGACGTAGGCCGAACCAATACTAATGTTGAAGACGTTAGTAATTTGCAGGGTGAGGTGCGTAACTTAGTTTCTAGTTTAGGTAGCTTGTCGGGAAGGTTAAATAGAGTTGAGGAAGGGGTTAAGGTTAGTCCGAGAGTAGTAGATAGCGAGGGATTTAGAGAGGTTAAGGGTGGAGCTAGGCCGCGTACGTTAGGTGATAGGAATCCCCCGCCTATCGAGGTTTCGAACCCTTTCGCCCATTTGGAAAGGGACGTGAATGAGGGGGAAACTATTTTAATTGGGCTCTTTAGTGCGCCACATGGACAAAGAGTTCGTTAAACGGAATCCAACTAAGAGGAGGAGGGTCTGTCTCCCAGGGGCCAGGGTTGACAGAGTTAGAGACGAAGTGGATAGGGTTGACGTTGCTTCCCGTCACTCAATGTTGGTGACGATGGTAGGAGGCAACGACTCGTATAGGCCCGATACGAATGCCTGACCTTTTGGAGAGATATAGGGGTTAATTAGGTCCCTGAAGGCGAGGTCAGATAGGTCTTTAGTTCTAGGTATTACCCCTAGGCACGGGTTGGGTCTTAGAATTACGTCAAAAACAATATTTTTGAATAACAAATTAAAAGAGATTTGTGCTGAGGAAAGCGTACCCTTCGTAAAGCTGTGGTCCGAATTCAATGATCCTAGCCTTTTCATAAAAGATGGGGTGCATTTTAATGAAATAGGTAATGCTAGGCTAGGTAGGTTATAGACGAAAACGTGCGAAAGCTGTATAGGTTGAAGCCTTCTTTAAACGTTGTGGGTCCGGGAAACGCGGGCCCGACGTGATAAATAGTTTAAAACGCGGGCCCGTGGTAAAAAATAACTTAAACGTCTTTTATTGCAACGCGCGTAGTATTAGAAATAAAGTAAATGAATTTAAAGCGGTAATTTATTCCGGCAACTATGATATAGTTGCTATCACTGAAACTTGGTTAAATACCGTGACTCGGGACTTGTTGGGGGAACTTGATATACCGGGTTTTAAACTCTTTACTAATGATAGGTTACATAGGTTTGGAGGCGGCGTTTTGCTGTACATTCGTAATTCCCTTAGGGCTATCGAGGTTAAGTTAGATTTTCCGGCAGCAATTAATGCGATCTGTGTTGAAGTTAGGGCGCGTAGTATTAGTTTTAATGTTGTTGTTGTTTATAGACCTCCCGTTCAACCCCTCGATATAGATACTAGATTTTACTCACTTCTTGGTAATTTTATTGACAATCGGAATAGTATAATTGTCGGAGACTTTAACTGCCCTAATGTTAATTACGAGAATTTTACGGGTAATGAAGAGGGTTTGAGACTGGTTGAGTTTATGGACGATAACCTTTTACGACAGATAGTTACCGAACCAACGCGCGGTGATATCTTAGATTTGGTGATGACGAACGGCGAGAATATAGTCGAAGGTTTAGAAGTAGGCGAGAGTTTAGGATGTAGCGATCATCAAATTCTTAGGTTTAAGTTATTGATAGAAAACACCCAGGATAGTACCGTAATAGGAGTCCCTGATTTTCGTAGGGCTAATTTTGATAGTTTTGCTGATAGGATGAGATTAGTGGACTGGGATAACTTATTTATGGGTAATGACACAAATTTGCGTTGGGTGGCGTTTAAAGAAAGTTTTAGGAATATTGAAAGGGAGTTTATTCCTCGTAGGCCCAAGCGCGTTAGAAATCGTGGTAGGCCGAAGTGGTGGACTAGGGAAGTAGGCGAGTTCATAAACGAGCGTAATAGAGCGTTTAGACTTAATAAGCGCAATGGCACGGCAGCTAACTTCAATAGATATATCGAGCTTAGACGTCAGGTTAAAAGATCAGTTAGGAATGCTAAGCGTAATTTAGAGATAGTTATAGCTGCGGATAGTAAACGTAATCCAAAAAAGTTTTTTGAAAACGTAAATAATCGTAAGCCGGTAAAAGTTAACATAGGCCCTCTGGTGGATGTAAATGGCGCTTTGGCTTCTGTCGCTCAGGCGATGGCGGGTATTTTCAATAACTTTTTTGCGACAGTTTTTACCGTAGAAGATGTAAATAATGTCCCCGACGTTGACGATATCGTTCCATTTAGTAGCGAGACTATTTTAGATGAAATAACTGTTTACGAGGCTGAGATTGCGCATTATATCGATAGGCTAAAAGTTAGCAAGGCTCCAGGCCCTGACGCTTTTTATCCCAGACATTTGAAAGATTTGAAAGACGTTATCGTAGGCCCCTTAGCGAAGATTTTTAATCAGTCACTCGAAACGGGGAATATTCCTGAAGACTTCAAATTAGCTAACGTCACGCCTATTTTTAAAAAAGGCGACCGCGCGGTAGCTAGCAATTATAGGCCCATTAGCTTAACGTCAATTGTCGGTAAACTTTTGGAATCCGTAGTTAGGGATCGTATTATCGATCACTTAGTAAGTAGGGGTTTGATTAATAGTAGTCAGCACGGGTTTCGACGCCATAGGTCTTGTTCAACTAATTTGTTAGAATTTTATAACGAAATAGTGCGCGAATACGATAGGCATAGGGCAGCTGACGTTATTTATTTAGATTTTAAAAAGGCGTTCGATACAGTTCCGCATAGGAGACTAATTGCGAAGGTTAAAGCGCACGGTATACGCGGTCAGGTAGCTAACTGGTTAGAAGAATGGCTTCGTGCTAGGAGGCAGAGGGTCGTAGTTAATGGTAGTGAATCGGGGTGGTTAGATGTAGGTAGCGGTGTCCCACAGGGTTCAGTGTTAGGCCCATTGTTATTTGTAATTTACATTAACGACATAGATGTAGGATTGACTAGTAACGTTTCAAAATTCGCGGACGATACTAAAATAGGCGGTAAGGTTGTTAACGAGGACGATAGAAATAGGATCCAAGGCGATGTAAATAGGATTATGGAGTGGACAGATAAGTGGCAGATGCAATTTAATGTAGATAAATGTAAAGTTTTGCATATAGGTTCTCGCAACAATAATTACGCGTACACGATGGATGTTAGGGAGTTAGCGAGCGTTGACGAGGAAGTAGATTTAGGCGTACGCGTATCTAAGGATTTAAAGGTTAGGAACCAGTGCCTGGAGTCTTGCGCAAAAGCGAATAGGATGTTAGGCTTCATAGCGCGTAATTTCGAATTTAAATCGAAGGATATTATATTGCCCCTTTACAAGTCCCTAGTCAGACCTCATTTAGAATATGCCGTTCAGTTTTGGTGCCCGTACTTGCGTGAGGATATTGATAGGTTAGAAAGGGTTCAGCGTCGTGCCATGAAACTTATTCCGTCATTGCGCAATAAGCCTTATGAAGATAGGATTAAAGAGTTAGACTTGTATTTACTCGAAACTTTGAGATTAAGGGGGGAGCTTATTGAAGTTTTCAAAATCGTTAATAACGTCGATAACGTAAATTTTGATAAATTGTTCACTTTCGATAATAGTAATACTCGCAATAACGGATTTAAGTTGCGTGGCAGACGTTTCATTACTAATATCGCTAAAAACTTCTTTACGTTTAAAGTAATTGATAAATGGAATAATCTTCCGCGTCAGTCGTTCATTCTACCATCGTTAATATGTTTAAGAACAGTCTTGACAGACATTTTAAAAGTATTAACGTTGTTTAAAATTAAAAAAGAAAGTTAACAACAGGAGCTCTGGTGGTGGTGCTCGAGGATGAGTCTGTTGACGATGAATGCCAGCTTGTGACATGCCAGCGTGTGATGCCAGCAAAAAAAAAAAAAAAAAAAAAAAAATTAGACTAACACGTACGTAGATGTAGCTCGTAGCGTAAACTAACCCACTTTTTGTTTAACTTTACCTTCTTTTTTTTTTTTTTTCCTTATCTCCTTACTTTGCATGTCTGTAACTCTCTTTCCTTGCATGTTTGTAGTTTGCTTGCATGGTATGACAGTGAGTTAAGACTGTGTTTGCATGGTTTGTAAGCGTTCTTATTTTACTTCTTTTCATCTTTCACCCCTCTCCTATTCTCTCCGACTATTTTTCTGACTTGTCGGCAGTGGTCGGCGGATGATGATGGTGAGACTTTTTTCCTCTTTTTCTGAATGAATGTTAACCCACGAATGATAGGTGTTGCTCCTTACTTAAACCCTTATTCTCTTCTCTTCTCTTAACCCCCTACTCTTTCCTTTCTCTCGGGCTAGCCTTAGAGTGGATCTTAGGGCCTTTGTTAGCCTTAGCTTTTGTAGATCTGTAGATCTTACACACTACATAATCTTTTCAAAATTAAAAACTTAAATGGCATCAACTAAAAGAGCCTCGGAGTCCCCTGGGGAGGAGACCATAAATGTCCCCACTTCTGGCTCCCCCGCTGCCTATACCCGGAACGCAGACCCGGGCAGTGGGGCTAGATCTGCTGCCGCTCATTCGAAATGTTCTGGGCCTATGCCTGATTCATTTTTCATTAATTTCTACAACATTCGTGGCCTTTTCTCAAGTTTTCAATCTGTTAAACACCACCTCTCTTCCTCTAAACCTCATTTTCTTTTCCTCACTGAAACTCAAATGTCTGGGACTGACAGCAACCGATTTTCTGTATCCTCTTACTTTCTCTATACTCAATTTCACTACAAATGTGGATGTTGCATATATGTACGCAATGACCAATCTTGTCCTCGTATTCCCGAACTCGAATCTTTCGAATTCTATACCCTCTGGCTACGGCTTACATGCCAATCTCAAACTAATACATCTGCGCTGTTTACCTTTCCCCTAATTCTACTGACTATCCAAAATTCTTTGACTACCTCACTTCCAAAATAGAATACATTCTTTCCCGTTCTCCCTTCGCTGAAATCTCCATTTTAATGATTTCAATGTTTACCACCACCTTTGGCTTTACTCCCATTTCACTGACAGCCCTGGTGAATTAGCTTACAACTTTTCTATCCTATATGACTTAGAGCAGATTGTACAGCACCCTACTCATATCCCCGATAGTCTTGGAGATAGACCCAACATTCTGGATTTATTTCTTGCCTCTCATCTTTCTTCTTACTCTGTGAAACATTTTTCTCCGATTAGCTCCTACGATCACAGTCTTATATCTGTTTCCTGTCCTATTGCTCCAATTCGGTCTTTGGCCTTTGGCACTTTGGCGGCGCTGATTGGGAGGCCCTTAAGCAGTACTACTCTGATTTCTCATGGAATAATTACTGCTTCCGTGGCCGGGGCCCTTCTGAGTGTGCTGAGTACATCACGGAGGTGATTCTCTCGGGCATGGAGGCGTACATTCCATATTCTATTCCTATTACTAATGCAAAAAAAACTTGGTTTAACTTTACTTGTTCTAATGCTATTCGCAGGAGAGAGGAGGCTTTCAGAAGATACCGTCGCCGTCCAACTCTTGAATCTCATTTCAGCTTATATTTCCGTCCGCAGTCGGGCAAAATCTGTTCTTCAACTCGTCAAAACTTCCTTCATCCGACAAAAATGTGAAAATCTTTCCAATTCTAATTCTTCTCGCTCTTTCTGGCATCTAGCTAAGAACTTCTTCAACAACTTTACTTCCTCTTCTTTTCCTCCTCGCTTCTCCTGACAAAGCTGAACTCTTCGCTCAAACTTTCGCTTACAATTCAACCCTGGACGATTCCGGTGATGTTCCTCCATCTCCTCCCACCTCTGACTTTATTATGTCTGAAATTAGAATCTCCTCCAAAGATGTTTTTTTTCTGCCCTATCTGGGCTCAACTCTAGGAAGACGCACGGTCCTGATGGTGTTCCTCCTGTTGTTCTTAAGAACTGTGCTTCTGTGCTGACACTCTGCCTAGGCAAACTCTTTCGTCTTTGTCTTTCATCTGGTACTTTTCCTTCCTGCTAGAAGTTCGCTTTCATTCAGCCTGTCACAAAGAAGGGTGACCGCTCTCAACCCTTCAACTATCGTTCAATTGCCTTTCTAAAGTTTTTGAATTTATCCTTAATAGGAAGATTCCTAAACACTTTTTTTCCCATAATCTTTCAGATCGTCAGTCTGGTTCCGCAAGGGACGCTCTACCGGCGATCTTCTTGCTAGAAATCATGGTAGGCCCAAGTGGTGGACTAGGGAAATAGGCGAGTTCATAAACGAGCGTAATAGAGCGTATAGACTTAATAAGCGCAATGGCACGGCAGCTAACTTTAATAGATATATCGAACTTAGACGTCAGGTTAAAAGATCAGTTAGGAATGCTAAGCGTAATTTAGAGATACTTATAGCTGCGGATAGTAAACATAATCCAAAAAGTTTTTTGAATACGTCAATAATCGTAAGCTGATAAAAGATAACATAGGCCCTCAGTGGATGTTAACGGCGCTTTGGCTTCTGACGCTCAGGCGATGGCGGGTATTTTCAATAACTTTTTTGCGACAGTTTTTACCGTAGAAGATGTAAATAATGTCCCCGACGTGGACGATAGCGTTCCATTTAGTAGCGAGACTATTTTGGGTGAAATAACTGTTTACGAGGGTGAGATTGCGCATTATATCGATAGGCTAAAAGATAGCAAGGCTCCAGGCCCTGACGCTTTTTATCCCAGACATTTGAAAGATTTGAATACGTTATCATAGGCCCCTTAACGAAGATTTTTAATCAGTCACTCGAAACGGGGATTATTCCTGAAGACTTCAAATTAGCTAACGTCACGCCCATTTTTAAAAAAGGCGACCGCACAGTAGCTAGCAATTATAGGCCCATTAGCTTAACGTCAATTGTCGGTAAACTTTTGGAATCCATAGTTAGGGATCGTATCATCGATCCTTAGAAATTATAGATTTGATTAATAGTTGTCAGCATGGTTTCGACGCCATAGATCTTGTTTAACTAATTTGTTAGATTTTATAACGAAATAGTGCGCGAATACAGATAGCTAGGAGCGCTAAGATCCACTCTGACGTTATTTTTTTAGATTTTAAAAAGGCGTTTTCGATACAGTTTCACATAGAAGATTAATTGCGAAGGTTAAAGCGCACGGTATACGCGGTCAGGTAGCTGACTGGTTAGAGGAGGAATGGCTTCGTGCTAAGAGACAGAGGGTTGTTGTTAATGGTAGTGAATCGGGGTGGTTGAATATAGGTAGCGGTGTCCCACAGGGTTCAGTGTTAGGCCCATTGCTATTCGTAATTTACATTAACGACATAGATGTAGGATGACTAGTAACGTGTCAAAATCGCGGACGATACTAAAATAGGCGGTAAGGTTGTTAACGAGGACGAGATAGAAATAGGCTCCAAGACGATGTAAATAGGATTATGGAGTGGACGGATAAGTGGCAGATGCAATTTAACGTAGACAAATGTAAAGTTTTGCATATAGGTTCTCGTAACAATAATTACACGTACACGATGGATGATAGAGAGTCAGTGAGCGTTGACGGGAAGTACATTTAGGCGTACGCGTATCTAAGGATTTATAAGTTAGGAACCAGTGCCTGGAGTCTTGCGCAAAAGCTAATAGGATGTTAGGCTTCATAGCGCGTAATTTCGAATTTAAATCGAAGGATATTATATTGCCCCTTTACAAGTCCCTAGTCAGGCCTCATTTAGAATATGCCGTTCCGTTTTGGTGCCGTATTTGCGTGAGGATATGATAGGTTAGAAAGGGTTCAGCGTCGTGCCACGAAACTAATTCCGTCATTGTGCAACAAGCCTTATGAATATAGGATTAACGAGTTAGACTTGCATTCACTCGAAACTAGGAGATTAAGGGGGGAGCTTATTGACGTTTTCAAAATTGTTAATAACAACGATAACGTAAATTTTGACAAACTGTTCACTTTCAATAATAGCAATACTCGTTAAAAAACGGATTTAAGTTGCGTGGCAGACGTTTCATTACTAATATCGCTAAAAACTTCTTTACGTTTAAAGTAATGATAAATGGAATAATCTTCCGCGTCAGTCGTTAACTCTACCAACGTTAATATGTTTAAGAACCGTTTAGATAGGCATTTTAAAAATATTAACGTTGTTTAAAATAAAAAAAACAATTAGCAACAGGAGCTCTGAGGGTGGTGGTCAAGGATGAGTCTGTTGACGATCAATGCCAGATTGTAACATGCCAGCGTGTGATGCCAGCAATAAAATTATAAAAAAAAAAAAAATTAGTCTAACACGAATGTAGATGTAGCTCGTAGAGTAAACTAACCCACTTTTTGTTATACTCTACCTACTTTTTCTTTTTTTTAATCCTCTCCTTACTTGCATGTCTGTAGTTTGCATGGTATGACAGTGAGTTAAGACTGTGTTTGTATGGTTTGTAAGCGTTCTTATTTTACTTCTTTTCATCTTTCACCCCTCTCTATTCTCTTCGACTATTTTTCCGACTTGTCGGCAATGGTCGGCGGATGATGATGGGGAGTTTTTCTTTCTCTTTTTCTGAATGAATGTTAACTCATGAATGATAGGTTTTGCTACTTAATTAGCCCCTTATTCTCTTCTTTTAACCCCCTCCTCTTTCCTTTCTCTCGGGCTAACCTTAGAGTGGATCTTAGGGTCTTTGTTAGCCTTAGCTTCTGTAGATCTGTAGATCCTCCTTTCGGGATTTTGGTGAAACTTTTGCTATTGCGCTAGACATATCGAAAGCTTTTGATAGAGTGTGGCACAAATATTTAATTTCCAAACTGCCCTCCTTCGGTTTCGATTCTTCTATCTGTGCCTTTATCTCTAATTTCCTTTTTGGCCGATCTATAGCTGCGGTTGTTGATGGTCACTGTTCTTTTCCTAAAGCTATTAACAGTGGTTTTCCTCAGCGTTCTTTCCTGTCACCTACTCGTTTCCTTTCATTTATTAATGATCTTTTAACTCACACTTCCTGTTCTATTCACTCCTATGCCCATGATTCCACTCTTCACTTCTCCACCCGCTTCCCAAAGGGTCCCTCACAGAAGTCACTTCATGATTCGTGCAGGACGGCTATGGAGCACCTGACCTATGATCTTCCTGCTATATCTGATTGGGGCAGAGAAAACCTTGTGGCTTTCAATGCCTCAAAAACTCAGTTCCTCCATCTGTGTACTCGTCACAATCTTCCACACAACAATCCCCTTACCTTCAACAACACACAACTCAATCCTTCCTCTTCTCTTAACATTCTTGGCGTTTCCTTTTCTCGTGATCTTTCCTCGAAAGACACATATACTTTCTTTCTAGAACAGCTTCTAAGAGGTTAGGTGTGCTGTACCGCCTCAGCAGTTTCTTCATCCCCACTCAGTTGTTGTCTCTGTACAGGGGTCTTGTTCGCCCCTGTATGGAGTATTCTCATGTATGGGATGGCTCAACCCACAGCTGTAAAGCCTGTATTGACCGGGTGGAATGAAAGGTTTTTCGTCTCATCACTTCCCTGCCTCTTACTGATTCTCTCTCTCTCTCTCTCTCTCTCTCTCTCTTCTCTCTCTCTCTCTCATCTCTCTCTCTTTACTATAGCTATTATAATGGACATTGCTCTTCTGAACTCTCTAACTGCATGCCTCCTCCTTTAAGGAGAGCAAACAGCACCAGACTTTCTACACTGCCTCATTCTTTTCTGTCCAACTCTCTAATGCAAGGTTTAATCGGTATTTTCAATCTTTCATCTACTCAACCGGTCAACTCTAGAACAATCTTCCTCAATCCATCTTTCCTCCTGTCTATGATCTCTCATCTTTCAAACGCAGAGTGTCTCTGCATTTCCAAAACCCTCGACCTTGATTCTGGCTCTCTTCTTCTTCTTCTATGGGGTGGGGGCTTTTGCAGGCCCCTCCTTCCTGCATAAAAAAATTCACTATTACAGTGGGCTTTACAACATAATAATTTATTGTAATAAATGTAATAAAGCTTAAATTAACTGCACAGTTTCTTAGAACTAATATTAAATTAATTCCGTTTTTCTCTGAAACTGAAATGAATTGCCTGAGAAAGGTGTACCAAAGGATAAAACTATAATTATAAAACCAGATAAATGCAGCGAACTAATTATATAACTAAACCAGTCAATCTATTTGACTAAAACATTAAATGACCACTCTAGATTTACTGAACTTACCGGCTGTACACTGAATAATTCATTAAAACTTGAAGCCAAACTAAACCAAAATTTTAAGAACAACAAAAATGAGAACAAATGAAATGATTCAGCATATAATTAATTAGCTATTATATGCCTCTGTAGTTCGTAACCAGCAACGTCGCATGGATTTCATAAACCTACTTCTTGTCGCCCTATTAATATCCGAATCAACAGTTTAATTAGAAGTTGACCAAATACTTCATTCCAAAATTATCATATCTCAACTTTCAGGGAACGAATGCACTTATTTGTTATAAGATGAAAATTAAAGACACATCATCACTCACAATGACAAGTTTTAATATTTTCTCTCTTCCTCTACAGGGTGTCCACAATATCTTGTCACCCCAGTAAAATATTAACTGATTTTCGTTTTTCTTTCAGACTCATTTATCACTGACATATAGTAGATGGTCTGCCAATTCTTGGTTTATCTTTTACAGTACCTGTTGTGAACAGTTTCTTTCCCCATCTCAACAGAGTCCTTTTTGGAGGAGCTGCACGACTGAATCGGTCCTGGAAGTCTGCAAGAATATTTTCAATAGTTTTGCCATTACGTGGTTGCTCAATGGGTTTGTAAATCAGGAGCGCTCAATATTCTCGTGAAGAACCATTTCAAAGGGTCAGCCCTGGGTATCGGGCCGCATAATGACAGTTTCTTAAACTTTTGCATTTGGAGTCAGGTAATGAAAGAAAACAAAATAAAAAGTACTTTTCTCAATGCAAATTAGACTGGATTTCACATTTCCTACAAATAACGGCACCATTTGATCAATCTTTTAACTGTAAATACACTATAATTTCACTCTGATCTTGTATTAGTTCTATTCATTCAACCGCGGGACACACAATCAGCTCGAGGAACACATTTGGCCAACGAGACATACTTTGGGAACCCCCGCCTAGATTAAACAATCGCCATTTGCCTCGATTTACTTTTGTCATGCAAATAAATTATCGATCTTTAATGTAGGCATATCATAAATTAAAAAGTTTTTAGAAAGCGCTACAAAGGCTTGTATAGTTCTACTTAATGGAAGGAAATATTTGCAGCGTGATGGGGTCCTTATGGGAGAGGCTTCTGGCTCTAGTATCATCTAATTTCTTTCTTTCTTTTTCGAATGAGAAATTATTTAAGATTATCTTTCACAATTTAATCCATTTTTTTTTATCGCTGCTTTGTTGACAACACGTTTCTGTTTAAACTACCAACGTCCATTCAACCTTTTCAAAAATATCTTAACTCACAACATGCTAATAACCAGTTCACTGAAGAAATAGAAAAAAACAACACCTTGCCTCTTTCGACCTACAGTATATACGAGTACAAACGAAGAGAATAATCATTTTACGACATCTGTTCGCAGAAAAGACACCTGCACATGACTAGTATGAATCATGAATCTTTTTTTCACCAATTAAATTTTAACAAAACTTAATAGTGACGCTACTAAATCGTGCATGCAATATATATATATATATATATATATATATATATATATATATATATATATATATAGAGAGAGAGAGAGAGAGAGAGGGGCATTGTAAAGAGGATGATGGAGTTGGTCCGTCTTGACGTCACATGCGAGTTAGTTCCGAATTCTGTCGGTTTCTATTTGGTCCTTTCAGTATTCACACTTTCCTTTGGTTCAAAACTATATAATTTTCCACTATGATTTTGTACCAAATCTTATTTAAAAGAGCATATCAAAAATATATAAAAAAAAAACTCAATATAAACTCCAAATTACACTAGAGGTACCCTAATGTGAAATGTTTTTAAGTTAACATATTAAGGACACATGAATTTGATATTTAGAAAGAAATTGACGATCTCATAAAAATAATTTACCCTCAAGCTAGCATTAAATGTCTGTTCACTGCAGCAATAGTATAAGTAGATCGCTCTTTCGCGTTAAAGAAATACTCCTATGCAGACTCACTGCTCATCACTCATCTAAAATACACCTGTGATAAGTGCAATTCATTCTATAATGGCAAACTAACACGCCAATTTAGAGTTACTGTAGAGCCAATGAACATAGAGATTCAGTAATCCCCCAACACTTTACTCGCGAGACCAGTGCATTCCAACTGTCGAAATCAATCTCAAAACATGTCACATCCACTCAAAAGTGAATTTTAAAGTGTATCATCCCACTCAATGTCATTCCCATTTCATTTCTCGAGAAATCTGCTAGTGTGAATCTTAAAAGAGGTAGTGTTTAAATCGATTTATTCCCATTCCATGCCTTTCTCATTCTCATCCTAAAGCTTTCCCACTTTCATCCAGATAAGGTTAACTTTTGTTAGGTTAGGTACGCTAGGTTAGGTTAGATTAGGTATGGTTACGTTAAATTAAGTTAGGTTAGGAAATATTAGCCACTCCCATTCGGTGCCTTTTCCACGAATGGGAATGGAGTAACATTCTTTTTCCAATCAAAAAACTCTTTTCTCAAATGTAGATTATTTATTCATTTTCGCATTTTCATTTGCGGACCGCGAATTGGAAAGCGAATGTCAGCGAGTGTTAAGTAATATGGTAAATATTCCGCAGAACACATCACCCGAAATTACACACCAGATAATAATTTTCTGACGTATTGTAATGTGTTTTAACAGAATCTGCTAATCCGTTTTTTGTGCAGTTGAGCACTTTTTGAGATAAAGAATTTTGGATCAATGAAAAAAAGCCACCCCCAAAATTTTCTAGTAAACAATGCCACCCTAAAAAATGATCAAGTAAACAATGCCACCCCC
>JAJOZX010000166.1:1762500-1912500 GCA_023014485.1 Bathynomus jamesi
AGGTAACCACCCGGGAATCGAACCCGGGATCTTCCGATTGCCGGTCAGATGCGATACCATTACACCATGGGCCTCACTCTTCCAAATGCCGTAATTCCTCTACATACTCGCAGAAACCAATGCCCCAAGGGGGCACCTCCCGTATGCCGTAACATCATATACATTCAACTGCAAAGAACACGCAGTATAAATAACGTAAAGAACGACGCTTGTATAGGAGATATTCCGCGCAAGACGAGAAAGAGAGAACGAAACAAATGAAAAAATGAGGTAACCACCCGGGAATCGAACCCGGGCAATCGGAAGATCCCGGGTTCGATTCCCGGGTGGTTACCTCATTTTTTCATTTGTTTCGTTCTCTCTTTCTCGTCTTGCGCGGAATATCTCCTATACAAGCGTCGTTCTTTACGTTATTTATACTGCGTGTTCTTTGCAGTTGAATGTGTGTATATATATATATATATATATAACGATTGTGGGAGGGACAAGGGAAAATACTTTGATATCATTTTCTGAAGTAAAGAGGTTAATTAAAGAGTTAAAGACTGGTTCTGCGTCAGGGGTAGATGACTTATCGAATGAGCACTTAAAATATGCAAATGACGTAGTATGTCTGCATATATCATTGCTCCTATCAGCCATGCTGGCTCATAGCTATATCCCTGCAGAGTTCATGAGGATATATATCTTGCCCCTGATCAAAAATAAGTACGGAGACATTCTGTCCAGCAATAATTACAGGCCTATTGCTGTCGCTTCCTGCTTCGAAACTACTACAGTAGAAAAACTCTTGTTACGCCGATTAAATGATTTCCTATGGACATCTCCTAATCAGTTTGGCTTTAAAAGGTCCCACTCAACTGACCTGTGTATCTATGTACTTAAAGAAACAATATCTAAATGCATTGACAGTAATTCAACTATTTATAGCTGTTTCCTAGATATCAGTAAGGCATATGATAGGGTGAACCACAATATTTTATTTGCAAAACTAGAAGACAGGAAGGTTCCCATGTACATATTAAATTTATTGAAATTTTGGTATTCCCACCAATCTTTCACTGTTAGGTCGGGCAATGTACTATCCGAATGTTTTGGCCCCTCTTGCGGGGTGAGACAAGGCTCCTTGCTCTCCCCTATGCTGTTTAATGCGTATATCGACGGATTAATTGCTTCACTTAATGAGGCCACAGTGGGATGTTGTATAGATAACACAAGGATAAATAACTTAGTTTATGCAGATGATATGGTGTTAATAAGTCCCTCTGTTAAAGGTCTGGATCGGCTACTAAAAGTCTGCGAAGTATATTCGCAGAAACATGATATTCTTTTTAATGTTACAAAAACTAAGGTTATGCAATTTCATCCTAAAAGCTGTAATCAGCCACCTGATATAAGATTTAAAATGAATGGTGAAGTAATTGAGGAAGTAATAATGTCGTCAGATGCAGAATTCAGAGAGCACAATAACATCAAAATTACAACGGCTAGAAAAATAATCGGAATCATCTGGAGGAGCTTCCGCAGCAGAAAAGCAAACATCATGCTCAAATTATGGAAGAGTCTAGTCCTACCAATAATTGAGTATTGCTTAGTACTCACAAGCCCATACAGAAAACGAGACATTGCGAACATTGAAGCTGTATAAAGGACTTTTATATCTAAGAGAGAGTAAACGGAAGGTGAAGACTACTGGTCTCGACTACAATCACTGAAACTCTACTCTCTCGAAAGAAGGCGCGAGCGGTACACAATAATATACATATAGAGAATACTTGAGGGCTCTGTCCCTAACTTTAGAAATGAAATAGAAACAAACTGGAATGAGAGAAGAGGCCCAAAGCTTTTCAATGTCCTACCAAAAGAAGTGAGGAATCTCCAGCACACCGACCTGAATAACTTCAAGAACCAGCTGGACAGATTTCTGTGCAAAGTCCCTGACCAGCCATGCGTGGCTGGCTACGAGGGCAGGAGGAGATCAGACAGCAATTCCCTCTTTCACCAAATCCCTCAAATGAGGTGGGATGCTGCAGAGGGGTCGACCGTAGGTCGATCCTGAACCGTCGTTCGAACTCACCTAAAGTATGTACCTAAATTAAGTGTATATATATATATATATATATATATATATGAAAAAAGTTGCGATGGGTTCGAACCTTGATGAGAGCAATTTTTCATCATGAAAAATCGTGCGTCGTCATGCATGATATTCTATTCCATATATATATATATATATATATATACTGTATATATATATATATATATATATATATATATATATATATATATATATATATATATATATAATATCGTACTATAAAGTTACTTATTATTGGTAACGAGAGAGAGAGAGAGAGAGAGAGAGAGAATAATAAAAATAAACGTTTGTTTGGTATTTTCAAATAAATCAATGAGATTGCTTTATGGTTATTACCTTGTTGCTGACCAATCAGGGAGGAGATGTTGCGGGACCCTGTGGGGGTGCTGTTCTTGGATAGGGTCAGATTTCACTTTTACGTTGTTAAAAGCAGACTTGAAGGATGTACGTAATTGCATTTACGTCCATTGATTTTAGCTTCCACTAATCCACAACCATATTAACTCTCTCTCTCTCTCTCTCTCTCTCTCTCTCTCTCTCTCTCTCTCTCTCTCTCTCTCTCAAATTAGGTTGGAGTAACATATAGGCAAACATATATACTTCTTTATAATATAGCTTAGATTTAATTAAGTATAATTTTATCGCCATATGATAAAGCGTGTTGGGGTAGTGCTGTGGTTCCTTGAATAAATTAGTATGTAAGTGTAGGGCTTTAAGATGAATTAATGTAGGGCTGCACAATTTGAATATACATATTATTATACATTTGTAGGGAACGAAGAAAAATTATGTTTATGACACTTGCCTACGTATAAGTACATATATTAATTCACTCATTGTATGGTTTATATATTTCTTTCGTGATTTTGGAATAGAACAGCGAATGTCTTTATTTTTCCTTAATGAATAAAACAAGTCTCAATTTAGTCGTGAATTATTTCGTAAAACAAAGAAAAACGAGGAATAATTTTACGAATTGCGTCTGTGACTTTTCTGTTTTTGTTGAATATTGATCTGTTTTGAAATATGTTACTTCCTGTTCAGGTGTGTGTATGTGTGTGTCTGTGTGTGTGTTCTTGGCTGCCTTACGAAACTGCGACAATCTTGATGATATACATTGAGGATATTCACCAATACGAACGTGCATGTAGCGACATTAGTGGTGTCGTCATAACTGCAGTCAGTTATTATTCAAAATCATTAAAAAACAGGGCAGAGGGACATAATAAAGGTGAAGGTAGGTTACGTTAAGTTAATAAGGTTACTTAACTAAGGTTAACTGTCGCCATCCACAATTGAAAATGTGAAAAATCATTATCTCATAAGTGTGTGTGTGTGTGTGTGTGTGTGTGTGTGCATGGCAAACTGGAATGAATATAGCCCCAGTGGGGAAGTAAATCAATTTCTGTGTAGGTGTACAGTAGCTACACAAATCAATTTTCACCAATATAAATGTCAGCTGTTGTGTGACGAAGGAACTTCAAATGCGCGACAATCCTCGCGTATTCATGCGAACATAATTATAATTTATGTTATGTGATTATCCTATTTTGTTATTAATATCATAGCTCTCATATCTCAGTCATATATATATATATATATATATATATATATATATATATATATTAATAGGGTGATCCAGAGAAATGGGACCCAAAAGAAACCCCTGTAACTCTTAAAGTATAAGTCCTTTTATAAAATCATACGCATCATTCGAAAGAGGATAGTTACAAGTTTGTACAGGATTGTATAGGTTTTGACAATACAAGACAAGATAAGATACAAAACAAAATAAAAGTGTTAGTTAAAACTAACCCTTCAAGATGACTGCATGGACTGTGGAACAGCTGCGTTTCATAACTGAGCAATATTATGAGCATGGAAGAAGTGTAGTTTCAGCTCAAAGATCTTTCAAGACAAATTTTCAGATGTCAAAATCTCCTAAGAAAGTAATCCGTCGGTGTGTCAGAAATTTTTTCCTAACTGGCAGCATTGGAAAAAGAAAACCAACTGGAAGAGTGCGCACAGCAAGGATAGACGAGATCATTAACAGAACTCATGAAATTGTACAGGATAATCCTAACATAAGCATCAGACGTGCTTCTCAGCTGTTAGGAGTTGGATATGGAACAACACACCGTATATTCAAGCAAAATTTAATGCTCTTTCCATATAAAATTCAAACAGTGCAACAACTAAACGATGGAGATTTCGCACGAAGACGACAATTCTGTCAATGGATCCAACAGAAGGTAAATGACACCACCAATTTTCTAGCAACTTTGATTATGTCAGACGAAGCCCATTTTCACTTGAATGGAACTGTAAACAAACAAAATTGTCGTTTCTGGGCAACAGAAAATCCATTGAATATTACCGAAGTCCCGTTGCATAGTCAGCGTGTAACTGTTTGGTGTGGTCTTACTGCATCTCAGATCATAGGGCCGTACTTTTTCGAGGATTCCACGGAAACACGGTCACTGTAAATAGTGATCGCTACGAAAAAATGTTGACCGATTTCCTTATTCCTAAATTAAGAGATCTTTGTCTAGAAAACCACTGGTTCCAACAAGACGGAGCTACCTGCCATACCACGAGGAACTGCATGGCAGTTTTGCGTCAAACGTTCCAGGCGAGTTAATCTCAAGATTTGGAGACGTTGAATGGCCCGCAAGGTCTCCGGATTTTTCTCCCTTAGATTATTTTCTCTGGGGATATTTAAAGAGTAGGGTCTACAGAAATAACCCAACGACCTTGCAAGAATTGAAGGCCGCCATCACAAATGAGATACAGGCCATACCACCGCACACTCTTGCAAAAGTGATGCAGAACTTACAAGCGAGAACACTGGAATGCTTGGCAACTAATGGAGCACATTTGAAAGGAGTCATTTTTAAAAAAAAATATTTCATAATAAACTTGTAACTCTACTCTTTCGAATGATATATAGTTTTTATGAAAGGAATTAAATATTAAGAATATTTGGCTTTTTTTTATGGGTCCCATTTATCTGGATCACCCAGTATATATATATATATATATATTTTTTTTTTTTTTTTAGTTCAGGAAGAACCGATTCGCCTCTATTTAAAGGGCATATCTCAGCGGAAAAACAAAGAAAAAGTGAGAGGAAAGACAGAGGAAAAGAAAGGGTGGAGGGGACAGTCGAAGTGGAAAAAGACCAAGGATGACAAGGACTGCAGGGTCGAGCCCCATCATCCTTGGGTGCTAGGGCCGGGAGGGCGCACGTGAAACCTCCAGGAACAAGCACGTACAAACGAGCACAAAGAGCACTCAAGAGCACGAGCTTAGAACCCCTTGCGGGGAGCATATATATATAATATATATATGTGTGTGTGTGTGTATCCCCAAAGCCAGGATACATAGGTGAAATTGATTTATATTAATACTTTTTGTTTTCTCTGTTCCATGGGAGACATCGATGGGAAAGCAAGTACCGGAGTATTGCAGACGAATTTAATCAGCGAAGCCAAGGAAGAAAAACGTTAGTGTCTCAATTGTCAGAAAAGTGATTAAGTGATTTAAAGAAGTGAAAAGTGTATGGAGATTAATGCGTCTCAATTTGAGTATTTATTATGAATAAACCAATTTCCCCTCTGTGTCCTGACTTTACGGCCACTCTGATACGTACGTATATATCTTAAAATCTTAATTTTGGTTCCGATCAAATTGTTCATTCTGACGAAGGTCAAGCTTGTTGCCCCCACCTACAGCTTAACGTGGAATCCGTAACACGCCTCAGCAGGGGATTCAAATTAAAAAATTCTCGCCCGAACTCGATCTCACGACCTACCGTTCGGAAGCCCAGCGTCGGAATCGCTAGGCTACCCCGGGTACCCATTAATCAACCAACCAATTTTCTTATTTTTTATTAAAGTATAAACAGCTGGGTGAGTTGAGTTCCGCCCTGCCTTCACCGGATCGAACTCGGGGCCAGTGGATTCGTCGTCAGCGATGTTAATCACTATATATATATATATATATGATACACACAGACCGTGCATGGAACAAGGAACTCTTCTAGGAAAATTAAATCCACCAGATAGCTGGTGATGGAAGCTATATTTTTGGGACCTCTTTGCGAATGACCCGTTGCCCACGTCGGGCTAGCATCATGAAAAAGAAAAAATTATAGTATTTGTCATTTACCATTACTTATTCGGACTATAGTGGATTTAATTTTCCTAGAAGAGTTCCTTGTTCCATGCACGGTCTGTGTGTATCATAAAAAACCTCAGGGAACCATTCTGAGTTCATTCCCATATATATATATATAATATATATATATATATATATTAGTGATGGATCGAGTGGTCGGTTTTTCACAACCGCGGTTGCGGTTGTGTTTGCGGTTGTCGAATTTTTTCCAACCGCGGTTGCGGTTGCGGTTATCATATACTAGGAAAAATGCGTAATTATTAACTGGATTTAGCCACTATAGTGCGATTTAGCCACACTTGGTACATAATATATACTAAATAGTATTTATTGTAAATACCTTATGTTGAACACAAGTTTTGCAATACACCGCTACCACTATTTGTGTGTTGCAAAACTTGTGTTCAACATAAGGTATTTACTAAATAAATACTATTTAAATGAAGTATATTCTAAACTTATATAGCTATTATGAAAGAATAGGTCAAATTAATTAAAACCATATTTTGCACTGTGTTACCAGGATGAGGGACGAGGACCCATCGCACTGTTCATCCCACCTACCACTTTCCCCAGCCTCCACCCATTGGAAAGTTACAACCGCAACCGCACTTATGGAACGGCGGTTGCGGTTACGGTTGCGGTTGTGAATTTTTGTGCGGTTGTAGTGCGGTTGCGGTTGCGGTTGCGGTTATTCGATCCATCACTAATATATATATATATATATATATATATATATATATATATATATATAGGGTGTCCATAAATTATTCACCCCATTATAAGCCTTAATAAATTCGTTATTATAGGAGCTATCTTAAAACGGTTTGCGGCAATTAATAAAACAACTCAAATTTTTTTCTTTATTTCGCAGAACATCCACTAGGGGCACAATGGCGACAGTGAAGGAGAAAGCAATGTGTGTGCTGTGGATGTGGGAAACCAAATCTCCAATTGCTGTACAGAGACGTTTTCGGGAGGAATATCAGAAAACTCCACCAACAAAGCAATCACTCAAGCGATGGCTGAAACAATTTCAAGAAACTGGCAGTGTGCTACATCAGAAAGGAGCTGGAAGGCCTAGTGTGTCTGAAGATAAGATAGCAGAATTCAGGAGGCGTTTATCCGAAGTCCTACAAAATCCATCCGCCGAGCAAGCCGAGAACTGCAAATACCGCGTTCAACAGTGCATAAAGTGGTTCATAAGAGGTTGAAACTTTATGCCTACAAATTGCAAAACTTGCTGTTGACATTCTTGACAGTATTGATGAAGATGAGCATTTTTTGAACAATGTCGTTTTCAGTGATGAAGCGACATTCCATCTGTCTGGTAAAGTCAACAGACACAATTGCCGTATATGGGGATCAGAAAATCCGCATGAATTTATTGAACACGAACGCAACAGTCCCAAGATAAACGTTTGGTGTGCTCTCTCCCATAACCGTGTCATTGGACCATTTTTATTCCATGAGAACACTGTGAAGGCTACAAATTACCTAGATATGCTTGAATGGTATGCTGCACCCAGAGATGGGCAGTATCTTGTATCTTAAGATACAAAAAGTATCTTAAGATACAAGATACGTATCTGAGATACGTATCTTAGATACTTTATTTTTGGAGGATCTTGAGAAGTATCTAAGATACATTTTGTCATGTAGCTTGTATCCCGGGATACACTTTCAAAGATACTTTCATAAGATACTTTTTAAATAGAGACGCTAATAACTATTAATGAAATATGATCATATCTGACGCACGTTGAAGTAGGCCGGCGATTGCTGTTACATGTTTGTACATGAATACTACCGTTGCGCCGCGCGCACAGTCTCGGCACAGACGTACTCAGGGTTCATCTTGTATCCCGCGGTTTTAACATGTTTTAACATGATTAAAAATCAGGAATTATACATATATTTGCTTATTCCTGCAAATATATTTATTATGAGGAAAACTTTATTTTTTCTTCGTGAGTAGGTAACTGAGCATACCTGTATTAACAATTTATTTGAAATACATAAATTGAAAAAGTGTGGTTTATTTTATTTTTCCATACCTAAAAATTTTCAGGATTATTTATACATATTTACTTTGTGCGTTCCTTTTAGTTATATCACTATATGAATACTGAGATATGAAGTACCATTGATTTGGCATTTATTTATATCCAGAAAATATAATAATAAACAATTGAATGAGACAACTCGTGCGCTCATGGCTCACCCGGTGAAACTAAACTCAAATAATTATTCTTTCAAAAGTATCTTATCTTAAAAATGTATCTTGTATCTGTAACTTGTATCTGTATCTTGAAGATACAGTTTTTTCGAGTATCTTGTAACTGTATCTCAGATACATTTTTGTTGGGTATCTTGTATCTGTATCTCAGATACAATTTCCAAGTATCTTGCCCATCTCTGGCTGCACCTCAGCTTGAGGATATGCAGCCACGTGTGTTCTTTCAGCAAGATGGGGCACCGCCACACTGGGGATTAGAAATGCGGAGGTTCCTCAATGAAAACTTCCCTTCTCGTTGGATCGGGCGAGATGGCCCTATTCCATGGCCTCCTCGTTCCCCGGATATCACGCCTCTGGATTTCTTTTTATGGGGCTACACAAAGGACAGAGTGTATGCAAAGAAGGTTAATAACATCACAGAATTAAGACACCGGATTGAAGAGACATTAGCTTCCATCACGCAAGACATGCTTCTTAATGTTTGGAACGAAATCATCTATCGCCTTGATGTTCTGCGTGCTACCAATAGGGCTCACGTGGAGGTTTACTGAATTAAAACAAAAATTTCTTGAGTTGTGTTATTAATTGCCGCAAACCGTTTTAAGATAGCTCCTATAATAACGAATTTATTAAGGCTTATAATGGGGTGAATAATTTATGGACACCCTGTGTGTATATATATTATGGCGGTTCAAATAAATTAAATTAAAAATTCAAGCAAGCATGTACTTTTTTTTATTAGACTTAAGAACATAAAACACGAATTTGAGTGGAATCCGAGAGTATTTACTCGGTGCTCAAGCATTAGAATATGTACAGTGGGTGAATTGGATAAATAACATTTAGACAGTGGTGGGCATCGTTAACCAAAAAGTTAACTTCGATAACGATAATCCGTTAACCCCAATTTTTAACTCCGATAACGATAATCCGATAATTTTACTACAAAGTTAACGGAAGTTAACGATAATCCGTTAACGATAACTATTTCTTTACTAACATTTAAAAAAATCAAGGAAAAAAGCTTTAAAACCCATAGAAAATGTTTATTTATGCAAAATCCAACAATAAATAGGTATTTAACTGTATTTTTATCAAGTTTTGCAACTTTTTTGCTTAATAACTTTTTTTTATTTTTAATAAAAAATGTACTGATTACATGTTTTGAAACCCTTGTAACCACTAACCGTTAACTAAATTTTAATTTACCAGAGAATTATTATGGCGGGAACTGAAAGGTAAAATTAAATTTTAGGCACATTTATTAAAGACTATGACACAATGTGCTGGTTGCCCTTCAGAAAGACCAACTTCTCAAAGTTAGGCCCAACTGCCAGTCTTGACCTCTTGGGCCTCAGGATGTCCTTGCCGAGAGAGAAGAGCCGTTCCACTGCGGCAGAGGACGGAATTGACAGACTGAAGTTATGGCAGTTTGAATTCATTCGCGGAGCGGTGATCTTCCGTGAATGACTCCTCGCAGTTAACGTGTTAACGGACTTTAACGGACTAAATATCGAGTTATCGGAAGTTAACTGGTCCGATAACGATAAATGAAAATTAACTTCCGTTAATAGTCCGTTAAAAAAAGTTAACTTCGTTAATTAACTGTTATCGGATTAACGCTTTAGTGCCCAACACTGCATTTAGATAACCAATGAATTCGCACAATATAACGTTCAGTGATGGCACAAATGCAATGATATCACCTTAATATCATACATGAAATCTAGTCGCCTGAACATTTACAGGTGACTAATGTCGACTTATTCTGGTCAGGAAATTAGTGCCGGTGCATTTCCACTACGTGTAAGAGGAACTGCTTTTGAGTCTCGGTTTTGGTAATGGTTGCATTGAAATTCTTTATCGTGGACACGCCCCTTTCAGCACTGTCGATGATAACATTGAATCTTTACATGGATAGGAGGGATCGTCTATCGTCTTAGTGATTTTTCCACTCATCAGGAGCCAAACCAGGAGGAGATTGTAGACACCAATCGACCAGGGAAGTACTCCGGGGGGGACGTTAGGCAGAAAACGGGGAATGCTGGAACTCCCGTTTCTCCTGTCACTGTCCTCCTTAGCTGATCTTTTTCGGTGTCTCATCTACCCTTGAGCACCCACTAAAAGTTTTGCTACCATGTAGAAATTTGCCATGAAGGTTTTTGTAAACAAGTAGAATTAAAAAATCCACATGCTCAGTGACTTACCTGCAATAAAATTTTTCACCCCTATTACATGAACCGCTCTAATATATATATATATATATATATATATATATGGTGGTCACGATCGGAATTACACCAGTTGCATGACTTGCATCAGGTTACTTCAAATACGGTACCTCAGTTATTTCAGTTACATCGATTAATATCAATGATTTACAAATCTGTTTTTAAAATTAACTTACATCATAAATATTTCAACGATATAACTAACTATGATAATTACCTAAATTAAATATTTAAACAAGGAGTAATCAAATATGCGCAATTAAATGGAGTATTTAAATATCAAATAATTATCATTTAGTTATTAATTAAATACCATACCATTATTCGATCACGCAGTTGTCAAGATTTTTATCAAATAATTTATTGGTAACTATGAAATTCGAACAGTAACTAAGACATCGAAATAAACAAGAAAATCATCATATGTTTGTTTTGTTTGACGTAAATATGTGCTGTGGTGCTGGGGGAAAATTGCAGTTATTAAAAACATTGGCCAACAAGTATTTTTCATCAGATATAATTATGGGTGGGACGCTGTTGGGACGCTGATTCCAAATCTGTTTTCGATTTTCCTCTAGCACGTCTAGTTTTCGAGATGAGACCGATCATAATATATATACTGTAATAAATATAATATATGTACTGTATATAATATAATATTATATATAATATGCATATAACTATATATAATATAGTTATATGCATATTCTTTGGCGTAACAGTCACATGTCTAGTTTTGTGCTGTGTTTTGTTTTGTTTTGTTTTGTTTTTTGTTTTGTTTTGTGTCGCCCACTTACACATTTTATTTTTTTAGGTGATTTACATCAACCCACTCATCGATCATCATGCCTCGAAAGTGTAAAAATCGTCCCGACAATTTCTGTTACGCGTGCGGCTCGTGTGCGGCTCGTTCGCGACTAACTCACAACGGCGTACAATCACGAGGGATCTTCGGAAAACTTACCGGTTATACTTCGGCTGTCCACTAGGCGACCAAGATAACGCGTGGGCGCCACATGTTATCTGTACCGCTTGTTCGAATGGATTACGTGACTAGTTGAACCAAAGGAAATAGTCGATGCCGTTCGCTATACCCATGATATGGAGGGAGCCGAGAGACCATCATGGCGACTGTTACTTTTGCAATGTTAACATAACTGGATTCTCCGTGAAGAACAAGCCTAACATCGTTTATCCAAACGTAGACTCCGCAATCAGACCGATCCCTCACGATGACACGATGCCGATTCCGGTACCTCCACAGCATGGACTCGATTCTTTAGAAGATGAAAGGGATCTTAACTACACACCTGACAAAAAGCAATCGGAGCCGGAGAGGCTTACCCAAAACGAATTGAATAACCTCATTAGAAACCTAGCCCTCTCCAAAGAGAAATCAGAACTTCTCTCCTAGAGACTCAAGCAGAAACACTTACTTGAGAAGAACGTCCGAGTGTGTCACTATCGAAAACGAAACCACGATTTGGCGACATTCTTTACAGTAGACGGTCCGCTCTGCTATTGCCTGATATGAATGGACTTTTCGAGAACTTGTCACAGGTACACACACCATCTGAGTGGCGCCTCTTCATTGATTCCTCACAGCGAAGCTTGAAAGCGGTTCTCCTGCATAACGGGAACTTAAAACCGTCCATCCCGATCGCCCACTCAGTTCATCTAAAGGAGACATACGATAACATGAATATACGACTCGAAGCAATCCAATACAGCACTCATCTATGGAATATCTGTGGTAATCTCAAAGTCATTGGTATATTAATGGGCATACAAGGAGGAGTAGTATGACGGAAAAATGGGAGAGTGCAGTGCAATGATGCAAATGTTGTTCAATGTTGCAAGATGTTACGCAACAAAGGGGAGAGGGGTTATGCAACAATGGGGAGGGGTTACCCCCAAACTGCAATGAAGGGGGAGAAGGGGTTATGCAACAAGTCAATGCTGCAAAGGAGGTTATGCAACAAGGGGGTAGGGTTTATCCTCCAAGCTGCAATAAAGGGGGGAGGGAGCTTTGGGGGGAGAAGGGAAGATGACCTGCCCCCAAAGGGGTAACCTTAACCTAAGAGAGGGAGAGAAAGGAGGAGGAGGATCTTTGGGGGAGAAGTTGGGATGTCCTCACTCCCCCCAAAGGAAAACCCTAACCTAAGCCTTAACCTAAGAAAGAGAGAGGGGTGTTCGCCTGGCTCCAGCCAGACGCATAATGAGAGTTCATCCGAGCGCCCGCTGTCTTATAGTTATAAGGTGTAAATCAGCCAGTTGGCTTAAACAGTCAGTCGGCTTAGGAGGCTTACTCTGGCTCCGAAGGCGTAAATAGTTTGTTCAAGTGTACATTATTAGGGTTGAGTTGTCAGATTGCGCTGTTTATTTAATTAAAGTATATATTCTTGACAGTTGGCTTAGAAATCCGCCAATTGGCATAATCCGCCAGTTCGCTTAATCCGCCAGTTGGCTTAACCCGCCAGTTGACTTAGAAGACCTAGAAGGCAGGTGTATGTGTATTTATTAATTAACTTTTCAGCTGCCAGATTGCGCTATTCACATATTTTTGACAGTTGGCTTAGGAATCCGTCAGTCAGTTTAGAAGGCGTAACCAGCCATTTGGTATACATATAATTAAATAATAATATCGTTTTTATATACACAACCATAAGAATTAAATAAAACACCATTACATCATTCTGTTTATTTAGACGAATTATTGGAATCAATTTCACGAAATATATAGAAAATAAATATACAATCCTATACAAACGATGGAATATATATGATAAAAAAATAAAACAAAAAATAATAATAGTATAAGAAATACGAACGGGGAATATATATATATATATATATATATATATATATATATAATCAAAAAATAATATAATAAATACAAAAAGATGGAGTATAACCATCAGTATAACAGTACAGGAGAAATATATATATATATATATATATATATATATATATATTATAATATTAAATAATTAAACATATTGAAAAGAAATATACATCAAAATACATTCACTTTATGTTCTACTGCGCTTAACTAAAACACTAAACTCGGACGTAATCGAGTCTACATTCACATCATTATTGCTTTGCACTACGCAGTAAATACGATTTAACATTATTTCACCCCTCAAGTTATAGGGATACCTGTACTCGATGTAAATGGCCTTCATATCGTTCAATACTATTTTTGTGCCACTTTACATTTTTGCCGACTTAACTTTGACAAGTTATCTTTAAAAACGGCTAGAATACATTCAAAAGCACGCACAAAGAGTTCATCGTTAGCCACCACATCATTATTAAATACAAGTTTATAAACACTCCTTTCCAATCGATGGTTTATTCTTACCGATCAGAGCTTTTCAATCGTGAACTCATCTTCACAATGCATAGCGGCAGTTGAAATAATCTTCTAAGTCGTAACGACAGTTGCTTATTATATAAAGAAATAGTTCTTCAGGGTCAACGGTGTAGGTGAGCTCAGCCCTGTGCCGCTCAAGTGCTTTGTACCAAAGTTCATGATATTTCAAAGAGTCTAAACCTTTTAAATAGGCATCCAACTCTAGACCATTCTCGCCTTGTTCAGTCCTACATTCGGTAAGCCCATCGAGCAGAGCAGTGTATGCGTATTCAAGAACCGTATCAAAATAAAGCATATCCGTAATACGCGCGTCTAATATAGGCTTCAGCTTGCGGAAACCGACGATTTCAAACATTCTGTCGAGGATGAAACGGTTTCGCGTAGGGACAAGAACGTGATTATCAGAAGCATTATTCCACATCAGTCGTATATCAATGCATGGCTGATCGTTATTGATACACAACGTACAAACAATGGCGTATGAGGGGCTATCACTAATCTGCTCTCTTCTTGTACCTGCACCTGCAGGAATTTTATAACAATCCTCACTCCACTTCTCAACTACCACGAAGATTCTATTCATCTACTCAACACTTAAATAAACAACATTCCGTTTAGCAGAGTTTGTTTGTCTACAAGTCGTTTCCAGTACATAGTTAATGGCACCGGTTTCACGCCTAAACAAGCGCAACGACTTCGTCACGGACACATCGCACACGGCATTGAGAATGCTTCTCAAAGGAAGTTCCATCGTATTCGAGGAGTGCACGTACAGTTCGTTCAAGCTCTGAGATGACTATGAGCCACAGGTGGGCGGATCGACTCGACGGGAGGAGTGATTCACACCATAATCTGATGAAACGTGTACGGCGTTGTTCCAACGTGAATACTTGTATCCCATTATACTGGGTAAATGTTTTGAGAAATTTTCCGATACATGAAGCAATACCGGTTTTAATGTTTTATCACTCCCACTCCCCAGAATACACACCAGACATTTTCGTTCAGGGAGATTTTCACGAACTAAACACATTTTATTCACTCTCCGGCGCACTATTTGAGAGAAACATATGTCCATATTTTTCCTTTTTGTTTAGCAGACGATACTCGTCTCTAAATTCTGTTAAAAACTCACGCAGACCTTTAGCCACAACCTCACTACAAACCTCATCATGATATATATTAATGTAGTGGTAAAAATACTTAAGATTCTCCATGATGACAAGATTTACATTCTCAGTCGCAGGGTACGAGTACTCGGTATGATGCAAATGATAATATCGCTTGTCACCACTCATCAACAAGACTCACTAACCAACCGTTGCTTCTCTTCTGCACGTGTTGTTTCTTCTACTTCACGGTATATGTAAGCTTTTATAAAGTTTAGTCCTACAACATAGTTCAATACATCGCTTGTACTACGAAATCCTGCAATGCTCTCGCCAGAATAGCCTCAGAGTATTTGTACCTCTTGTTCCTTTGCACGATTCAATGTACTTAAAAGTATCAAAAGAGGGTGGAATAGGGAGCTATTCAGTAACTTCACACTTTGCCGAATACCACTTCATAAACGTCGAACACGCAATATTAAAGGTAGCCATTACTATTTTTTGTCTACGTGGGGAAATGCACGTCTGAGACCCAGGGTTTGCAGCGGTCAACTGAACACCCAGGGAAGAGATATGCCCAGGTAGTAGCAGGAGTCACGTGACCGATCATACAGGGGGCGGAGCTTAGAACTTTCTCCTGTACACACAAACACACACACACACACACACACAAAGGAGAAAGTGAAACGCTAATTGAAACACGATTTATTTAATAAACGAATTATTCAAGGTGTATATATATTTACAAATGCGTGTAATAAATAAAATAAACATATCGTTAACAATAGACATATATAACATTCAAAGATTATGATATCCAAAGGGAACGGTATCATAGTTACCAGGCACCTGGTAACGTTTCCTATACGTGTTACGGCACACCTTCGTACCCCTAAGTTCCTTCACGCACCCCAGCTTCTGCGCCCGAAAATTGTGGGTCCCTACAGTTAGTTGGGATGGCTGGTTGCCCTCATCATCATCCAAGCACACTAGATCCTTCAACGAATCAAAGTTAACAACCCGCCGATTCGCCTGGTTGAGCGTAATACCCTTAGCCTTCACGATATATTTCATATCATTCCCCACCCTCACCCGTACCCCATAAGTTTTTGGTCCTGTTGAGACAAAAGAGTCGGCGTATGCGTTGTCTCCATACCCATCCTTGATCTCATCAGTCAACTCTCCGAGGAATTCACCAATAGGAGGCATGTATTCACCCTCCCTCGCTGTGAATATCACACTATCTGTATCGGCGTACAAAACCCTCCGACCAAGAGAATGCAATACCCCAAAGTTTGATGCGTGCGTAGGCCGTTGTGAAGCTGGCTACAGGTATGTTTGTAACCCGTGAGGTATCTGGCCAATTCGGTATTGTTGTACTTTATTATGTAAGTATTACCTACATTCACGATCTCCATGACCTCTTTATCGGGAGCGTTGGCATAATCCCAGACTTCACTATAACTTTGTGCCAAATGAACGTTCCCTTCCTTGCCAGTATTCTGTGCAAATTTTCCCAAAGACTGTTTAGACACAACTTTGCACTAAAGCGCTTGCCTGGGTTCTTTACAATTTGGGAACGGTCAAGCTGTATACCTTCACGGTCACGGTAACGTTGAATATAAGCCGATTTTTCATCTTCGGTATCAACTCCTCGCGGATACCCTGATGCTTCTACCTTATCCTTCAAAAAAGCGTTTATATATGGCGTGAAAAGGTTGGGTAGCTTCTGAAACCTCCACACCTCATGTATCTTCAATATTCTGTAGCCATGGCGAACGGCTAGTCCAGCTCGGGCTTGTATATACACCTCTGATCTTACGCTGGTTGGTTGTATGATTACATTCCCCATTTTCTCCTCTGCGCACTTCACGCACAGGGAAACATGAGCTTGTGATCTATAACGACGGGTAAGATCGGCATCCATAAATCGCGTGGGGGAGCACATCTACGAAAGAAAGGCCGAAATAGTACCCGTTCAAATTTGTTGAAACACCTCGATGGTGGGCAGGTCAGGTCCCACCAGTTTCTCAGGTGCACCCAGGGTACGGATTGTTCTTCATCACGTAGGGATATAAAGAACAGAAGTCGTAGTAATGGAGTTTCACGCCCTCCGTAGGCGGAAAGTATAGCTTGAAGGGATTTGTACGCCCTCCGAACAAGCTATCACCGCATTTGAGAGGATCCAGCACCATTGAACGCTTGATCGTGTTTATTTCTTCACGGTACTGTCCATCTGTTTCCATCCGTGCATCATACTCATGCTCCCACAAGACTTTGTGAGTGAACTGGGAGCCTATAAGTTGATCGCGGGTGCGGGTCCACGCAAGACTGTCGGCAGGAGATCTACCGTGGATATCTCCTACGATTCCACATCAGGACGGGGGCATCCGTGCCACCAGCAACCGTTAAAGGAGTACACAGTCTTCTCACCAGTGGCACGGTTTTCGCTTAGACCATCAACCCAAAAAACACGACCATTAACCTTAATGGGTACTTCCCCGTGTTGCGGGCATGCTTTATGTATACACCTGTCGCTGCTGTATGTGTATGAGCCAGTAAATAGCCTTGTGCCCATAACTGCGGGGATTGTTTCTGTGAATAACGGCTAAGGTGTCTTTAGGCATGAAGTTATTCTTGAACACCGTAAAACATAATGAGGCGATCGTGGTTGCGACTTGCAACGGATCGCATTTGAAACGGCCTATGTACATCCTTCTAAAGGCCTGGAAACATACTCTAAGCACGCGCACATCATTCACGCAATAACGCTCACATTCATCAGCTATATAAGGATTAGATTCATTAAAACTGTTGTAGTAGGTCAAAATCTTCACGTTCATCTGTACTCATACATTCATAGTTAAAGTAATGTTTGGTGGAGGTAGTCCTACGTAATTTAAAGTTTCGCTAGTGAGGAATGTGTAAGGAAATATCCTTTTGAAACTTCAGCGGCTACGCCCACACCTTGGGTAGCTTTGCTAATTTACAAGGTGTGAATAATAAAGTGTCTTTAAACTGTACATTACCTCTTATTTGCATCTGTATAGTTTGTTTGCCTCTTTTCAAGGGATCACCTGTAAATATCTCAGATGACTCGTGCTCAAGCAACTCCTTATAAAGGAACTGTGTCAAATTTTGCCCCGTTATGGGCAAGAATATAGTTTTTTTTTAACTTGTCCGCTAACTTGACAATATAGGATACAAAGAGTTTCACAGGGCTATCGTGGGCATCGTTTTAAAAACGTTTGTCCGTTTACCACATTTGTGACACTCATCACACTCGATCTCCATGCACTCATCACAGATAGTCTGGCTTACAAGTAAATGTGGAATAACCTCTTTGGTTTCAGCGTTCGTGTATGTTTCTATATCATAGTACACAGTTATACAAGGGCTATTTTTAGGCTTAGCGTCTTTCATATAACATACATGCTTTACTCCAACCGCCTTATATTTCTCATGGCATGTAAAACAGTGAATTTCATCATATTTATGCGTGAATTTTCCCCAATTATCCATCATGTGAAACGTACCACATTCACAGATTCTCATTTTCCTGCACGTGCCAATTGATTTATGGAGCTAAAAACAGTTATTACTGAAAAATATGCGTCTACACACATCACAATCCCTCTTCTCAGCTTCAACTACACGGCTTTCACATTTGGAGCTTTTACACTGCTCACATACCATGTGGCAATCTTTACAATGTTTCACTATATCATCCGCAAACTCGATACACCCCTTACACAAATCATGATGTCGTCCATATTTTCGACTTTTATCATAACTCGCGTAAAGGTCCCTTATATCACAGATAGGGAGATACGTTGTTCCTGACAATCCTAAAATAAGTAGGGGTCTTGTACGATCTCTCACACAGCTTTTAAAAATATACACAGTCCTACGACGATCATCCAGTCCAAATACAACTATACGAACATTCATTTCCTGTTCTACCCTTCTCAGCTCTTCAGGACCCATATTACAGTCAAACTCAAGTTTACAGTCTACAGCTAGTTTACGGACACACTCCACTACCATAGGCAACCAAATCTTTTGGGTCCGTGTATTTAGTACAGTAAACATACGAGCTAAGACTACTGCTATAAAACCGCAACCACGATCGACGTTTATATGCCTCCTGTAAATAGCCTGAGAATTGAAGTTAAGAGTATAAGGTGTAGCAGTATGACCCGCAACACGGAATACACGGTCAATATTTACTGTGAAGTTGTCCATATTGAAGGCTATACACTTTGAGAGGCCTGCATTATACGGCCTAATATATACTCTATATCTACAGCTGCCAAGCGTCTGAATGGTATTACTACCAAAAAATCATCTACATCTCCGTCATCTGACCCGAAAGGCAAACTCCACAATACGTTCAACTATGTGTCGCAGTCTGTGTTCAACACCATTGCTATACATGGATCTAGGATCAACGCTGACTATATACCGATTTCTAGTCAAGGCTGGGGTGGGGGTAGCTGTGCGCACCAACTCGAATGTTATGCCATCCTCTACAGAACGAGAAGCTGCTGCTGCTGTGGAGGATGTACCGGGAATTGAACAGGAATAAGGGGGTATATTTGAGGAAGGCACTATTGTGAGGTTGTGCCGTAAGACGTAGAGGGTTGGGGCTCTATTACTGGGGGTCTAACAACCGGCACAATCCTGGCACGCTTTATGCCTGACGTGGAGGGCTCTTCATCATGCCTTGGCTTTGAATTGTCGCGTGCTACAGGTATCGCTGGTGTGGACTCGGCAGTGGTGATGGAGTCTGTGATCACAACTACACTGTCGTCGGGGTCATCTGTAATATCGATGATGGGGTGCTGTACCTCATCGTCATTCACGGTTCTGTGGGAGAAGAGAAAAACAAGACTGTAGAATATAAGGATCTTCACTTAAATATTTATTATATTTTTTAAATGACCCACTTAGGAGTGTGACGTGATATAAATGGATTCTGTAGAAAAATTCAGGTTCACGAGCCCATCCACATGTATTATAGCCGGCCCTACAGCATGTGCTAAAACTGTGTTTATGCTTAAAATCATTAAAGAAAAGGGAGAGATGTTCTCAAAATTTTTGCATAAAGTTAGATGGTGCTATTCGACGTATCAATCAGTATTCAACGAGTACCAAGATGATATTTTGTTCCACAAAAGTGTATATGACGTTCATTCGTTAAAAGGAAATGAACATACAGTCATTGTAATTGACGAGCTCATGTTAGAGATGGACAAAACGTTTGCCGAGACATTTACAGTATTCTCCCACCATCTTTACAAAAGCGTGTTCTTCATCAATCAGAATCTATTTTTCAAAAATAGATACATGTGCGATGTGTCGTTAAATACACAATATCTAGTCTTATTCGCGCAACGTAGAGATGTTTCACAAATTGGGGTATTAGCCAATCAAATGTCTCCGAATCAGCGTAAGGAGTTTTTGGAAGTTTATAAAGAAGCTACAAGCCAGCGTTACGGATATTTGCTTTGCGACCTTCATCCGCGAAACACGTTTAGGGTGCTTCTAAGAACGAATATATTTCCAAACGAGCCTGAAACGGTGTATATTCCAGAATGACAAAGAGGCTAGAGAAATATTATGAATTAATAAAAATCTATCATCGACTGCCCCGGGTAATGCAACAGATGTTTGCTAAAAATATCGACTCCGACTTTTTAAAATGCATCTGTGAAATCTGTCTTAACGTTATAAATTGCAATGTATCAATGAAACCCCCCTCAGAAGGCTCGCCTACGCCGTTACAGGAACATAATACGTACACTCGCTCGTAAAAGTCAGACTGTGGGGAAGAAAAAAAGAATTATTGTACAAACAGGAGGGTTATTCCTCCCCATCTTATTTTCAGTTTTGGGTCCTTTACTGACTAGATTAATATAATGAAGAAAGTGGTAGTGATTCTACACGAGGTGTATGCTTCACACCAAAGTTCAAAGAATCCAGACACAGTTCTAGAACCCCGTAAAAACAGGCTTAAAAGAATGGAAAGCGAATTGTTAGCCCTATTAAGCAGTGAAAAAACACCTGATGAGAAAAGAATCTTATACCAAGAAGCTCTGCAGAAATTTCTTAATGAATACGAAAATTATAAGAATCCGACAGAGATCCCCGTGGTTATTAGGCACAGCACAGACAACGATGGGCATGGTGACATAGGGCCTGTGTCCGACGATAGAGCTAACCAACCAAAGATTAACGGGTCGGCAACACAACATATCGAGCATGTATTAAAAAGCACCCTCCCACATACATTGAGGAATAAAGGTTTAATAACACAGGTCAACAAAAAAACTTTTTTTTTTCGTTGCCAAGGAAATTCGTACGAATTTAGGGTATTTTGGGGTTGCTGAATTCCAAAATGAAAGTAGTTTTTCCGATTTGGCTCTAGTTCTTGAGATAATGAATACCCTCAATTAATAGGAAACGTAACCATAACGCGTGCATATGGGAAACTACCGGAACATTCTAGATGGTGAGACCGAATAAAATGCCATTATGTATTTCATGTGTTTACTTTTGTATGATTTGAGACAATTTCAATGCGATTTGTAAGTAGGCTCCGCCTGAACATTAAATTTTTTGCATTTTTACGTGTTTCAATGGGGTACCAATTATCTCATAAATTAGAGCCAATCTAGCAAAACCGATGTCATATTCGGAATCAGCACCACAAAGTTACCCCAAAATCACTCTAATATGATTGGCAATAAAATGAGTGTTGACCAGTGTAATCTATTGAATGAGGATCCCAACATACAGTGGACCGATACAGGTGAGATCATTGTGGAAGGAGCAAAGGTACAGGGATAGAATATCGTAGACATCGTCCATGATCTGGTGAGAAAGTGAGGTAGGCCCTCACCATCAGGATGGAAGCATATTAAAGCAAGACTACAACAGATAAATATCTCCAAAGCAATGATAGAAAATCTGAACAGGTTAAAAGACTTGGAACATGCATCGCACGTGCCACAATTGAAAACGCCATCACCCCCAGCGGGAACACCTCTGAAGAGGAGAAAGAAGAGGTTAAACAACGGTCAACCCTACCCACGTGCCTCTAAAATACGCAAATGGCTAACATATTAAGAACACACTATTATAACATTTCTAGCCCAGCCTCCTGCGGAGGCGTAGATAGACTGTACAGAAGTGTTTACAATGATGGAGAAAGGAAAAAAGATGTTGAGAGGTTTTTGCGGGAGCAGGACGCTTATACACTTCATAAGCCTGTGAGAAAAAGGTTTAAAACAGCCAAGACAACAGCGGCTTCGATTGACTCTATTTGGCGAGCAGATTTAACAGACAGGCAAAGATATTCACTGCATGACGATGGTTACCGCTACATTCTATTCATAATAGATGTATTCTCTAGATATCTATGGCTCTGAAAAATAAATCGCCTGAAACAGTTGCTAAAGCCACCAAAACGTTGATGTTGAAAGAAAACAGGATTCCTGGCTATTTTTGTATGGATATGGAGAAAGAATTTATTGGCCGAGCTTTTCAGAACATGTTGAGAGAGTTTAATATCAGCTACTACACTACCAATTCTATACATAAGGTATCTTTAGCTGGAAGAGTTCAATGTAGCATAAAAGAACGCATGCACCACTATTTTACACATAAAAACACATAGAGATATATAGACATTCTGGAATCATTGGCCTCATCATACAACCGCTCACACCATCGCACGAGTGGGACAACACCTAACGAGATTTTAGAAAGAGGTACGCCCACAGAGCCCGATGTGAGAAGAGATGGAACACCACTACCACACTCTTCGCGTTTCAAATTCAATAACGATTATGTAACGCTGTCGCGTTCGGGAAATAAATTCGCGAAGGGATTTGAGCAAGGCTGGACACGTGAGATTTTTGAAGTTAGGGCTATGAGACCTAAAGGCAAGATAATGTATTACGTTCAAGATTTGAATGGGGAAGAAATCGCAGGATTTTACCGCGACGAGTTGCAGAAAGTGACATTTAATTTAGGAAAAAATGTGTTTAAAATTGAAAAATTTTTAGGAAGCAAAGGTTCAGGGAAGAGAAAAATGTACCTGGTGAAATGGCTAGGGTACCCAGAAAGCTTCTACACCTATATAAAAGCTGATGCAATAATGAAGCTTAAATAGTATGTAACATGGCACCTAACCATTTCTAAGTCACACTACCGTCCTCCTCCTCTGTCTGTACATCCTAACAACACCCTGGCCAACTTTGTAACAGAACGCCGTGGACACGTTGAATTGGGTCATGATTCGTATGACGTGGGGATATGCGAAATTCAGCTGGACACCCTCTTTTTAAATATTGATTATAAAGATCCCGTTTTGACGATTCTTAGAGACCTTGATGAGTGTGAACAAGCCGGGGTAACCCGGAATGAAACTATACGTATCGCCCTGACTGAGGATGCACGGTATTACAGAACAGTAGTAACACTAGGTCCTGGCCGTTATGCTGCGGCTGAGGATATTGTGAGAGACTTAAACGTAAGTTTAAAAAACTCAAATCTTACGGCTGATTTAGTATACGAAATCGTAAACAAAGAAAATCCTGTACATACTCTAATCCTAAAATCAAAGGCTAACAAAAATATTAAAGACAAAGGGATGTTCAAAATTATAACCTAGGGGCGATATCGATCAGCCTTCCAAAGAGATCCCTTTCACACGAGGTACAACATGACTTGTCCAGCCTAATGTATCAGATGAAATTGGAGAAATTGGTTGCTGGCTATACACCCCCAAACATGTGCTATATTTACAGCAATATAGTGGAACACCAGTTTGTTGGGGATACCCAGGCACGCCTGCTACGCATTGCTCACATTCCCAACCATAGAGGGAACAGCTTGAGTATTGCATATGACAGGCCCCATTATGTGAATATCGCGACTAATCTAATAACCAACATCTCAATATATATAAGAACGATTGAGGGAAAAAAATTCTCATTCGGTGATGGGAGCTTAACAGTGAAGCTGCACTTTCAACTCACTGACTTATAACGGACAGAAAGCCTTTCACAATCTATCGAGGTGTGAGAAACCAGCATGGTAGTGGACGTGGATCCATTTTTTTAACCATACTACGTATGGCTGTCCCCTTGCTGAAGAGGGGTGCCAGATACCTCATAAGGAAAGCGCTACAATCAGGTCTTAATACGGCAGAAGACATATTGGCTGGGGCTAAACCTAAAGAAGCTCTAAAAAAACACTTAAAGTGTACACGGGACGAAATCGTCAAAGATGCAAAGAGAAAAATGCGTGGTGGTGGGAAGAAGAAGAAGAGGGCTGTCCGGAAGAAGGGATTACCACCACGTGGCATTAAACGTAAAAGGATATCAAAAAAGAAGCGTTCTAAGCGAATGAAACTTATGGTTGACCATTTTTTTAACTAATATAAGCTAAGGACATTGATCTCATGAATCATAGTTTGCTTACTACTTGTTGAGAGAGGAGGCACTATTTCTAACTCGTCATGGCACGCTTTATCCATCCGTGTAGTTCACAATGTTGTAAATCGGAGCTGTCCCTCTTTGACATGCCTCCAACTCAAGTTTCTATTGAACACAGTGACTTTTTTACAATTAACCCTTTGAACACAATTAGTTCACCGAGTGTTCCAATAAAATTCGTGATACCCAGCTCAGACCCTTACTTTTTTGAGCAAAGCTGTGTGCACATATACGCAAAACTACGTATAGCCCATGCTGATGGAACGGACTGCAATGACAAATATGCTGTATACCCTGAAACACACTTTCTGCACTCCATATTCAACCAGTGTGACGTATATTTAAATCAGGTCAACATATCGGCAGGAACGGGGTACTACCAGCTATGAGCCTATCTGGAAAATGTGCTGAACTTTTCCAAAGAAGCGAAGAAGACGAAAGTAGTATAAAAGACAAATTTAAAAATTCTAAAAAGAAGATATACAAGTGTTTTGGACGCCTGTATACAGACATCACATTCCAGGAGAAGTTACTTGTGAATGGGGTGGATATGAAACTAAAGCTCACCCGCACGAATTCTGAGATCTGTTTAAATCTGGATGCTCATCAAGAAGAGGGAGAAAAACCCGTTGTGATTCACATTATGGAGACATACCTCCGCGTACGGCGAGTGAAATTAAGTTCGCCTAAACAAATAGAAATTGAGAAAAATTTACTACATGCCACAGTAAAATACCCAATTAACAGAATACAGATCAAACTATACACGGTGCCAGCAGGGTTGGCATCGAAACAGATAGAAAACATCGCCCTGGGAAATCTACCTGAGAAGATATTAATTGAAATGCAGGAACACAATTCGGTGAATGGAAAATATAAAAAGAATGCCTTTAAATTCGAGAATTTCGGCCTTAAAAATATAACTCTATACGTCAATGGCGTTGTGTTGGAGGGAACATTGGATACGGATTATTCATCAGACGCTGTGTTCCCGCTTTGCGCGAGAGCATATAATAATCTGGCCCATATTACAGTTGATTGTGATGAGCTCGGGAATGGGGTAACGCAGAAAGAATTTATCGATCAATTTAACCTTTATCCGTTTGACATCACACCTGACTTATCTGCTAGTGTAAATACACACTTAAGTCCACAGCAGAGTGGAAACATCTCAGTCAGATTGGAATTCGCCTAGCCGATAGACGCGCCTATTAGCGTACTAGTATACCTCGAGTCACAAGCCCTAATAGAAGTAGACAGATTTAGGGGCGTGGTCACTGACTTTTAAAATGGGTGCGAATACACTTCAGAGAGTAATGAATGGTGAACAAATCACACGTTCCAAATTATCGGTGTTTGCGAAGAATGAAACATTGAAATTGCCAACTACGAGAGATTGCGGTATTCTTATTGTGAACACAGTTGTTATTGGTAGTGAAGAGATTCATTGGTTTGCAATCTATTTTAAAATAGGGAGGGACAGCATGTACTATTTTGATTCACCCGGCACTCAACCCTGGAGTGACCATGTTATTTAAAATTTTTCGAGCAGATGCATATCCATCCCCGAAATTATGTGGAATCACTTCCGTCTACAAGGATATTTTAGTAATACTTGTGGGATGTACTGCCTTTCATTTCTCATGCATATGTCACGTGGTAAGGAATATATACATTTTTTTAAATTATTCGACCAGTGTCACACTCAACGAAACGATGAAATGGCATGCAGACAGATAAAAAGCCGTTTTCCGATGTGCGCACTCGTTGTATAGTATATTTTGTTCGTGTGTATATATATATATATATATAATCATATATATATTATATATATATAATATATATATATATATATATATATATATATATATAATTGCATCCAATAATGTTAGTTTGTGTATTCTGTAGCTTATGTAAGATGGGTATTGTACAAAAAACATGATTTCTTTCATTTAATAAATTGATGAAAATACATTGTCTTACCCGAAGAAAAGATTGAAACATAAGAAAAAAAACTTACATTATTTCGTTAATGATATGACAATCGTTGGGTTGACTGCTCGGTAAATCTTCTACCACCGTATTCAAGTCCACGACATGCGTTTCTTCAAAACGAAAAGATTGTATAACAGGTATCAAATCCTCATCGGACCTTAAAGGAGAAAGAATAATTAATTAGTTCATACTAATAGTTTGGGCGCAAAATGGGAGAGTGCAGAGATGTTGCAGAGATAATGATCAATGTTGCAAAGGGGGGTATGTTGCAAATGGGGGATTGGGTATGCTGCAAAGGGGGGACAGTAGACACGTGAAAGTGATCCGCATAACAATCTCACAAAGTAATGGATAAGCCTAAATATTCAGAAAAAAAATTACCATAAGCGTTTTAAGGACTTTATCTTAATGGCGCTCCTCTCTCTAGTCATCCTATGAAAGCCGCAAATATCTTATAGGTAATGTATGCCCTGAATATGAGCATGAGTAATCTCAATGAAATTATGACGTAAAAGAGCGAGCAATCGCTCCCTGACGAGATGTATTGTTGAATAAATGAGAAGTCTTGTATTTATTTTTCCTCACGGTTTTGTATTATATATATATATATATATATATATATATATTATATAGGATGATGTACTTTTGGAACATACCTACCACAATATTCCACCATGTTCGAGAGAGTTGCAAGGAAAGGAATTACCTCAAAAGCATTGTCCCCATACAAGGATGTACAACTTCAAATAATATGTAGAATTCTTTCTAGCCTTTACTTGAACTGATCCACAGAGCAGGTGTTCACATCTTCTGAAGGCAGTATGTTCCACGTACCATAGATCTTGTAGGTAATGTAGGCCTGGAATAAGAGTTTGAATAATCTCAATGAAATTACGATGCAGAAGAGCTAATCATTCCCTGACGAGATGTAATTCTGAACACACGAAAAGTCTTGGAATATTTTTTCTTTTTACTTGCGGGTTTAAGTATTTCTCTATAGATGTACCTTTATTAGAGGATGTAGATGATATTTTTTCATTTTATACAATATAACTTTTGGTAAGTTCCTAAAATATTTGTGTGGGTTTGTGTGTGTGGTGTATGTGTGTGTGTGTGTGTGTGATACAGAGAGAGAAGAGAGTTTATTTTTATTTGTCTTACAGCACATTCTCATTTTTTATGGTTGGAATATACTTCGTGTTGTCATTTGATGAAGGGGTTCTACAGTTTTGGTATCCGTATCACGGGTCACTACATCATCTGTGGCGCAGAGAACGGCCTCCCAATACGAGATAGTCCAAAGAGAGATGAAAGAATGCGTTGTAGAAAAAATGCCGTACCACGGGTCACTACATCATCTGGGGCGCAGAGAACGGCTTCCCAACACGAGATAGTCCAAGGAGAGATGAAAGACTGCGTTGTAGAAAAAAATTGTACGAAATTGAGGGGTGATATATGCTTACTTTAGGGTATTTTAAATGAGTCTAGAGTTTCATTGGTGCGTTTTATTTTCCACTGTGTACACGAGTTAAGTATAAAGTGTATTAATATTTTGTATGAAATTAGATTGAAATCAAATGAATAAAGAATGCGTTTTAAAGACTTTATCTTAATGGCGCTCCTCTCTCTAGTCATTATATGAAACCCCAAATATCTTATAGGTAATGTATGCCCTGAATATGAGCATGAGTAATTTCAATGAAATTATGACGTAAAAAAGCGAGCAATCGCTCCCTGACGAGATGTATTGTTTAATAAATGAGAAGTCTTGTATTTATTTTTCCTCACGGTTTTGTATCATATATATATATATATATATATATATGATGAATTTAGTTGTGAAAACCATCATATATATATATAAAATTTGATGTACTTTTGGAACATGCCTACCATAATTTTCCACCATGTTCGAGAGAGTTGCAAGGAAAAGATTTACCTCAAAAGCATTGTCCCCATACGAGGATGTACAACTTCAAACAATATGTAGAATTCTTTCTATCCTTTACTTGAACTGATCCACAGAGCAGCTGTTCACATCTTCTGAAGGTTGTGTTCTACGTGCCATAGATCTTGTAGGCAACGTAGGCACTGTATAATTTAGGGTGGATCACTTTTCACTTTTTTAAAAGAATTATAGCTGGTCAAAGTTTTTCCCATGATTTGGTTCAGTGGAAGTACACTGACACCATTTTTACAAAAATCGATCAATATTTAGGGGTCGCGCATCGACCTTGAAAATTTCAATTTTGGAAATTTGGCCAAATTGACAATTTTTTACTGAATAAAGATAAATCATCAAATGACCATATTTTATGAATCCTCTCAGTGAAAGAAATCCTCTCAGATACTTACCAAGTTGATACGACAAGTGGTTTAGAAATTATACTCACCTTGAAATAACATTAAAATTTAAAATACCGTATTTGTCCCCGTACCTCCATATGCTGTCTGCCATTGTCTGCTTTTTAGGATAAGATAAAACGAATAAGGAAAGATCAAATGTATTTTGTATTAAAACGGTTTACCGATATCACTAAAGGCACTTACTCCGGTGCCCCTAACTAGGTTCAAAAACTGTATGAATCGTGGTTAGAACACACGTCATCTTAAGGCGTGCGCCATGTACTCTCTCTGCTAACTCCCTTTCCCTCTGCGCTACGTCATCTTGGCAAGTGACGACTTCTTGAAGTCACCGAGTTCTTTCCGGCTCTTTTCCACGAGCTGAAGAAGACCCTGCAGCTGTGACTCGTCTTTTGTGACAGTGTTCGCGTAATCTTCTATCAGTTTTATCCCTCTCTCTGCCACGTCGTTGGTAACTTTCAGATGCGAGATGACATTCTTCAGATCACAGTTCTTATCTTGATCCCACTTATTCACCGGCAGAGTGAGCCACGTAGACACGCACACCTGCAGGCCTGTGAACACGAACGACGATGACTCATCGATCAGGTCCGGAAGGCGCGTCGTGTCATCAACCGAGACGTTGTCATACGTGAAGTCCTCGGGCACAGCGAGGCGGCACAGCTTCTTTGCCATCTCGTGCTTCACAGTGTCTTCCACTTTGTCACTGCAGAGGGCGAAAACGACGGTCTGAGGCCTCAGATACCACAAGTGCCGCCTGATCACTGCCAGTGAAGCCTCTGCAATCTCGCGATCCACAGCCCTGTACTGCAGAAGACGCTGGTACAACACAAGGTCATTCAGCGGGGCATCAGCTGCGACAGGAGCCGCCAGCCAGGCAGGTGCGTAGAGGAGTGCAGTAAATAGTACCACTCTCTGAAGTTTCTGTACCAGCTCGTCGTCGAACTCCAGCTGACCGCTGAACATCAGGAGCTTCGTGTAGTAGATGATCTGAAACGAATACGCACTGTGATGTATAAATACCGATACCACTCCATATAAGTTTGTTTAATGGTAAATTATTTATCTTATTTTTTTCTGGTAGGGACTTCAAATGGCTGTTTGCAGAAGGCAATACAATATTTAACTTCTAATTCAAAATACCAACCTTGGCCATCCACTTCGCATGATGGTAGGCTCCTGGGTGCATGAAGTGTGTGCCACGACGTGGCTGGGCCCCGAGTACCAGGAGTGTAATCTCCGCCACTTCTCGGTAGTCTTCTCTGACAAGACCAGAAGCGGTGCCGAGGAACTTGACTGCCTCATCTCGGAGCTCCATCAGCCACGTCACCTCCGCCAAATGCTCGATCTCCAGCTCGCGATAAGTCGAGAGGTCGAGCTTGTCCCACCTGAAAGGGGAGTTATGAAAATATTGCATGAAAACGACTGAAGTTTCCCTTTTCGACTGCTATTAACATCATTAGTAGAAGGACGCTGATATCTCAATTGCTCTGAAGGCAAAAAATCATTGGAGAAAACAAATGCGCCTTAGACTTGAAATTCACCTTCTCCTCAGATACTGGAACAAAGGTTCAGTTGGTGCTGTGGTTCTTCCAAACGCGGTGATGACCACTGCCCCCACGATGAGCTCCATAACGTGATGGCGACAGCCCAGCTGGAAGAGCGGTTTACCAAGCATGTTCTCCAGCCGGACCACCGCACCCTGCACCCTCCCCGTATTGGACAGACCGGTGCCGTCAGCAACAGTCGGAACGGCCAGCAACTTTCCTTCTGTGCATTGGGGAGCTCCGGAGATGAGAATCGCCTGGCGGTGCTCCAATGATCCAAGAGAGTCCTGAAACGTATGTCATACATGCCAATCCATTATCGTCCACTGGAATATGTCAATCCACTGTCGTCACTGGAACATGTTAATTCACTGTCGTCCACGGTGAGGGCAAAACTGACCTTGATTACTTTACCGTCCCAGTGGACGACAGCATGCCTCGGAGATACGAAGGATTTCTGCACAGCTGTCGACACTTCACAACGATGTGCCACTCTCCCACGGCGAGACGTGTCCTTCGAGATACTGAATTTGTCCAGGTCTGCGGGCGGATCTGCCGAACGTAGGACTGCCGCCACGACACTTGCCACCTATGTGCGAAATTGAAAGGAAATTGACAAGGATGCGTATGGTTTTTATGGGACAAAATAATCACTAAATTTTCCGTCGTTACATCTATTATATCTTTGTCAAGGAAAGATCATTACTGATATATACACACCTGATTATTGGACATCCGGAAGCGATCAGCCACTTCAATAACAGCCGGTGCATTGAGGATGCGGTGAGGAAGGCTGATTGATACAGTTGATTCTCTCGGCTGTCGGTATGGTGGTTCTAGCTGTGATTCGGAGTTGCTCGATGATCTGCTTTCTATAGATTCATCGTCGCTCTCAGTTTCGGCTCCTAATTTCGTTTTTGAGGTACCTGGCTCATCACGAGATTGTTGTCTTGAGAGTTGCCGTTTTCTCTTGACAACGAACACTTTATCATTCCCACTCATTGTTGCCTGGCGCAGGCCCGTTGATCCTCATAAAATTTAATATCTTCTTGTTTGTTGTTGTCTGAGAGCAGTCGACTTTTCTGTATCTCTTCAATAGCATCGGGAGCTCCGATGTCCCAGAGCTTGTTCAGATTTTCTGAAAACTTCTCCCTGCCTTTTCCCGCGTCACTGTCTCTCATCTTGCTCTTCTGCAGTGAGCGCCACTCTTCCCACAATAACTCCAGTTTTCTTTCGCAGTTACGCCTCGTGATCTTCTTTATACGTGCCATGTTCCAAAATGCCAGGACATTGGCCACCGTGTCTTTTACGGCGGCCTTCCTGTCAGTAGTTTCCTGCTTGGCATAGAAGAAGTACTGGAGAACTTGATGGGTGGTTGGCAATTTGGCACCACCGATCGAGGAAGATGGCTGACCAATTAAGAAGACGTCCGTGGCTGACCTTAGAGAAGGTGGTGCTGTTGTTGCTGCTTTCTCTTTTCCAGAATAAGTAACTTTCAGAGTCTTCCCACTCCTGGTTGTTAACAGTTTATCCATTGTACTAAAGTCTAGACTTATCAAACAAGAATCAATTGACACAGTTGATCTGTAAAAAGCAAACTGTGATTAGTAAAAATATTGGTCATAGACATAGCGTGTGTGTGTAATTGGAATTTTAGGATGCGCCAGCTACTGATGCTATGATTACGTCCATAACGGTGGACAAATACGGTATTTTAAATTTTAATGTTATTTCTAGGTGAGTGTAACTTCTAAACCACTTGTCCGATCAACTTGGTAAGTATCTGAGAGGATTTCTTTCACTGAGAGGATTCAGAAAATATGGTCATTTGATGATTTATCTTTATTCAGTAAAAATTGTCAATTTGGCCAAATTTCCAAAATTGACATTTTCAAGGTCGATGCGCGACCCCTAAATATTGATCGATTTTGGTAAAAATGGTGTCAGTGTACTTCCACTGAACCAAATCATGGGAAAAACTTTGACCAGCTATAATTTTTTTAAAAAGTGAAAAGTGATCCACCCTATCTGAGTGTATATGAGCTTGAATAATCTCAATGAAATTACGATGCAGATGAGCTAATCATTCTCTGACGAGATGTATTTCTGAACACACGAAAAGTCTTGGAATAATTAAACTTAAAGAAGCTCTAAAAAACACTTGAAACGTACACGGGATGAAATCATCAAAGATGCAAAGATAAAAATGCGTGGTGGCAGGAAAAAGAGGACTGTCCGGAAGAAGGGATTACCATCACGTGGCATTAAGCGTAAAAGGATATCAAAAAAGAAGTGTTGTAAGCGAATGAAGCCTATGGTTGACCATTTTTTTGACTGATATAAGCTAAGGACATTGAACTCATGAATCATAGTTTGTTTACTAATTGTCGAGAGAGGAGGCACTATTTCTAACTCGTCATGGCACGCTTCATCCATCCGTGTAGTTCACAATGCTGTAAATCGGAGCTTTCCCTCTTTGAGATGCCCCAACCCTTAGACCTACAGTTTAACTTGGAATCCGAACTAAGCTCCAGCTCTGGCGGGGTGAAATTACATTGTTAACGCCTGATCTTTCAACCATCACCCCGGCGCATTAACTACTAGGATACCTAGGGTACCCATTTATCTACCATCCCAAGCAGACATCCAATAACTAAATACAATACTAATGTAATTTACACATCGGTTAGTTTCCAGTTACAAAGAGAATCTATGACCTGAATTTATTGCATATAATCCTTGTATGTATTTTTTTTCTTCTCTTAAAGGTCTTTTGAAAATCTCTGCATTAAATATAATCTCCACAAGAAATTATAAATATTTTTGTTTTTCTTTTCATCCCTTTATTTATATTTAAAAAAAAGATTATTATATCCAAATAGAATAAACAAAACTTTCTTTCTGTGTGTGTGTGGTCCTCACTTTCTCTGACAAAAATATCTCTGTGTGTGTGTGTGTATATAAGAATTTTAAATTCAGTTTTACCTTCACTAGTAAAAGTAATTTTATTCATTTCTTTCCATTTTTTTTATTCATTCATTTCAATAACTATAAAGATGATACCACGCAAATTGAACGTAAGGAAAAACAACAAAGTTGATGAAATATGAAACATTTATATACAAGGAAGACAATCGCGTGGAGGCAAAAGAGACGGAAGCGAGTGTTTTGGTGAAAGTTTGTCCCACGACATTCCGATGTGTCTAGTTCGCGGTCAGCCTTTGCCTCGAGGGCTCACTTGACTCCAATTTTATATTTTTTCTTCCAGAGACGATTTGAAAGAAGGAATGAAATGAAATAGGCAGAATAACGTTTAAATAAATATCTCTTTTCGTGTTTATTGTTTATCTTATATATATAAGGTGTGTATTTTAATTTTTCTCATACAAAAACGATTGTCAAAAGTAAATAGACAGAATAATGTTTAAATAATTATTTCTTTTACTGTTTATTCTTTATCTTATATATGTAAAAACGAACAATGAACAATTCCTATACAATCATTATAGGGATTCATTGTCTTCATGCAGTACTTATGTTTGTATGGTTTTTGTGTAAATGTTCATTTTTACATAAGAAACCAAAATCGCCTAAGCGATAGAATAGAATTTCGATTTGTACTTCTTTATTCATTACTGTATTTCTCTAATTCATCTTTTCTAATAATGACTTATACTGTACGTATGACATAATGTGAATAACTATGACGTCATAGAGTAACTTAATTCGCTAATCGCAGCATAAATCGAACATCTAAAAACGAAAGACCTCCTGTCCCTCTGATTTCAAATTTATAACTTATTATCATGTGTGTCATGTTGTGTATAAATTATCTCGTATGTGCCCATGTACTTTGTGTTGTACTAATAACCATATATAATAACCATATATAATAACTATATATAGAAAACACTAAGAATTGTAACGACGTAATGTACATTAATGAAACTTTAATTAAACGATCATAATTTAATATATAATGTAGTAATGTACTGTAATGAAACTAATTAATGATAATAACTTGTAATGTACTTTAAATGGAAGTGTAATTAAACGATACTAAGTGAATATGAACTAATCCATAATTATAATCATAATTGTTGTAAACCCAAAATTACAACGTACTCAATAATGTACTTAGATTGTACTTATGTACTACTACGAAATTATATCGCCATCAGAAATGTATACTCAGCGAAAATACGATTAGTTTTTATTTTGTTTTTTTTATTTGGAATCTTTCATCTGATCATGTGTTTAAAAGGGGAGAAACTTAACCTTCAAACTGCATTCCCCCAAAATTTATATTATATGTATAAAGCATGTAATTGTAAAAGTCACTTCACTTAATTACTTCACTTCGATTACTTCGATTAACACTCCCTTGTTAGCAGCTTCGCTGCGACGAGGGGGAAGAGGCCCCTTGCCTCCTTAATTTTTAGATTCCGGCCTGAGCCATGGTCGAAAGAGTTCGAACCTCTACCCCTGTAAATTCAGAGCACTACCTTACATTTTTAGAAGTAAATTACAGTGAAACTTTTACTTTTCCCCTTCGAGTTGGGCTCTCTTCCGAGAACTTAGTGAATAGAGAAAATAGTTCCCGATAAGTTATAAAAAGAAAATCGGCGAACCGTCAGAGAAAGTATCAGAGTATTATAGAAAGAGAAGAATTAACAACTGTCGACCCTATAGCGAGAGAAAGAAATTAGAATATTATAGAAGAAAAGTATCGCGAGAAAATATCTGTTGCTGCCTCCCAACCAGAACCCCCGTCGATTCGAACCACCCCAGGGCCATAGACGGAGGGGTAACAACATTGGCGACCCTGCCCCAGGATAAAAAAAAACTAGCGACCCCTGCCCCAGGATAAGAAACTGACGACCCCTGCATCCAGGATTCTTCCAGTCTTCCAGACCCTGGAAACCGAATCAACCATAAGCACATAGAAGAAGGATCTTAACATTTGGCGACCCTTTAACCAGGATTTTAAGAAGAGGATTTTAACAAGTGGCCACTCTTTGGCCATTAGAGAAATTACCATGCATCAGGATAATTGTGGCGACCCTATTACCAAGATAATAAGACCCACCATTTGGCCGTCGTGACACGACTTCCAGTTCGTAACATCCGCCCTTGAACCGGTGTGTAACGACTCCAAGTTCTCCACGCCTAGTTTTCATCCAAGAACAAGTAGCCATCAAGACGTCTTCAGGACACGTCTCTAAGGATTTCGCCGTAGAAAATTTTGTTAAGTACAGTTTGTTTTTTTAAGTAATTTATAAACACTTGAAAAGTCAATATTATTAACAGTTAATAATGAGTATCAAGCCAGAATTTACAAGAAACACAGTGAACATTTCACACACCAGTGGTACATTTTTTTTATTGAAACAGTAATTGTCACAGAAGTTAATTGTCACAGAAGTTAAAAATCACAGAGTTAAAAAGCACAGAGTTAAAAGTCACAGAGTTAAATGTCACAGAAGTTAAATACCACAGAAGTTAAATGTTACATAAGTTAAATGTCACAGAGTTATTGTCACAGAGTTATTTTCATAGTTATTTTCACTATTATAGTTAGTATAGAATAATTTTATTTTATGTATCAAAAAAAATATTACTGTACCTTCGCGTACATTCGAGTGAAATGTTCTTTACATTTTTTATTTTGTTTACAATTTTTTCAAATTATTGAATTGAATTGACTTGCAAATTAAGAGAGAGAGTTTACAGAGTGTTTATAGTTATAGAGATACTTGAAAGCAGTTTCAAGTTCCAGTTTCAGTTTTCAGTTTCAGTTGGTTGCATCGAAGAGGGACAACCAAACCCCAGAGATTTATAAAGATACTTGAAGTAGTTTCGAGTCAGTTTTAGTTGCAAATAAGTTGCAAATCAGTTTTCAGACAGTTTCAGTTGGTTGCACGAAGAGGGACAACCAAACCCTGAGAATAATAGACTTCACTTGATAGCAGTTCAAGTGCAGTCATTTTCAGTTTTCAGACAGTTTCAGTTGGTTGTAACCAAGAGGGACAACCAAACCCGAGGGATTAATTGTCTTCACTTGATAGCAGTTCAAGTGCAAGTCAGTTTCAGTTTCAGTAGACTCCATTGATAGCAGATCAGTGCAGTCCATTTCAGTTAATTTAAGTTAGTTGGTTGCTTCCAAGAGGGACAACCAAACCCAGAGAATAATAGACTCCACTTGATAGAGTTAAGTGCAGTAAATTTCAGTCAATTTCAGTTTCTGTCAGTTTTCAGTCATTTTGAAGTTTAAGTCATTTTGAAGTCCAAGTCAGTTTTCAGTCAGTTCAAGTCAATAGGTTGCATCCCGAGGGACAACCGCCCCTAAGATTTGTAGAAATACTTGATAGCAGTTCAAGTCATTTCAAGTCAGTCAGTTCAAGTCAGTTCAAGTCAGTCAGTTCAAGTCAGTTTAAGTCAGTCAGTCAGTCAGTCAGTTTCAAGTAGTTTCGAAGTTTCAGTCAGTTTTGAAGTCCCAAGTCAGTTTTGAAGTCCCAAGTCAGTTTTGAAGTCCCAGGTCAGTTTTGAAGTCCCAAGTCATTTCAATGCAGTCAATTGAATTCAACTTTTTTTTTGTTATTTAAGAGAATTTACCTTAAGAGAATTTACTTTAAGAGAATTTACTTTAAGAAAATGTAATTTAAGAATTTAATTCAACCTTTTTTTTGTTGTAAAAGAGAATTAAATTCAACCTGAATTGACCGGTTTGCGTCTTTAGTTTAACCTTTTTTTTTTGTTTGTAAGAAGGAAATTGACCGATTTGTCTTTTCTTTTCATGCCATTGTTGCGTATATAAATATATAGGTAAAATGACATATTTTATTGTTTGCAACCAAAACCGTTTTTACAATTGTTTGTAACGAGTTTTATAATTATTATGATTATATGATTTCAGTAATAGTGTAATAATTAATCAATCATGTCCAATGACTTCCTTTTTAAATCACTATGCTGAGGAACATGCCGTCCCTCCGTTTTGTTTGAACTCTTTTAATTTTTGTTCTAAGTAGTGTGACAAGCAATCTTTTTTTTTTAAAAGAGCAAAGTGCTCACGAAAAGACGTATTGTCAATTTCAGACATATACCCCACGCTTAGTCACTCAATTCCCCCGAATGTAGTTCTCCAAACTTTGTTGGTACTATGGAACATAACCTCAATTTAGGTTAAGTGGTTGTTTTTTTATTTTTAAGAATATTATGTTTAGTTCATTATAGTTTATAATTGATTTCTATTTTCAATTTTTATATATTTTTTTATTTTTTTATTCGATTAATACTGAGTAATTGTCGTACTCGAATTTAATTAATTGTGTGTGGAAATTCAATTTTAATACCGTGAGATTTACTTTCATTAATTATAAGGTCTTCTAAGTGCGTTTTGTTTATTACCTTAATACGTGTGTAGTGAATACTCTTATTTTAGTTTAAAGATAAATGTTAATTTTACCGTCTTGAATTTCGGAATAGCTATAAATTCATTTTAAATTAGTTACCCATCATAATTCAATTGTAAACCACATTAATACTAATTTTATGTATATTGTATTATTTTATTGTATGTAATCATAATTAATTATATATCACAATTGTCAGTTAATTATTTATATTCAAATAATTATTTTAATCTAATACCATGTCCATTTTACAAATAAACAATAGAAATCCAAGGGTTATATTTTCCACCTTTGGTACTGTCGCAGTTTCGCCTAACGGACTCAATACGGCTAGTGAGATAATCACTGGTTGGCACTTAACTAGCGGCAGTGCTTATGGATACATCATCCAGGTTAACCTATACCGGATAGATGCGCTACGGTCCCAAGCCGTAGCTTGCCTAGGCCCAACGACGACGACGTAAACCAACAATTGGTGACCCCGGAGTTGGATTCCCCCCTTTTACCCGAACGACTAGGATTAGACTGTAACGTCGTTCGTACCCATCACCCCCTTCACCCGAGCGACTAGGACCAGACTGTAACGTCGTTCGTGCCCATCACCCCCTTCACCCGAGCGACTAGGATCAGACTGTAATGTCGCTCGTGCCCTCTGCCCCTCACCCCTGCCCGTGCGCTCTGTGCCTGCGCTCGTCTCAACCTCCACTCCTTCGTTGGTAACTTGTCGTCTTGCTTGTACGTCAGCAAGCATAGGAGAAGATGCCTGACGACGCTGGTGCCATCTCCCACTTGAGCGTAAAGCTCCCCGTCTTCTGGCCGGGTGATCCATTTATTTGGTTCCACCAAGTGGAATCACAATTCAACTTGGGAAGGATCACCGCTAGCAGGACGAAATACGATCATGTTTTGTCCTCTCTACCAGCGAGCATCATCTCTGAAGTCCGTGACGTCATCGTGTCTACTTCCACGAGTGAGGACCCATACAACGATCTGAAGTCTGCCATCCTGTGCCGCACCACTGTCTCCGAGCGTGAGAAACTACATCAGTTAATCTCAAAAGAAGAACTTGGAGACCGTAAGCCCACTCAAATGCTGAGGGCTATGCAGTGCGCTCTAGGCGAACGCGCACAAACCTTCGATAAGGACATCTTTAGACAGTTGTTCTTGCAGAAACTTCCTCCATCAGCTCAGCGTGTCTTGGCCACTATGGATCCTGCTACTCCAGTTGATAAACTAGCAGAAACTGCCGACAAAGTAGTGGAGATTGACACAGCTCCGGTCAACAACGTGAACACACAATCGGAACTGGAGTTGAAAGTGAAAGAGTTAAGTCAACAACTCAACCACGTTTGTTCTCTGCTACAAAATCAACGGCAAAGAAGCCATTCTCGGTCAAGATTTACGAAGAGGCATCGTTCGAGTTCCGGGAAGATCTGCTTCTACCACGCTAAATTTGGAAAGAAGGCTAGGAAGTGCATCTCCCCTTGCAATTTTTCGTCGGAAAACCCCAGCAGCGAGTCCTAATGGCGTCTAGTACTTGCACTGCCAACCTGTTATTCATAAAGGACAGGAACTCTGGTGTCAATTTCTTGGTCGATACCGGAGCGTCAGTCAGTGTATTCCCTCAAAAATCTGGTCATACGCACTCGGAATCTCCGCCTCTATACGCTGCTAACGGTTCACGCATACCCACGTACGGTACTCAGTCGCGTGAACTAAACTTGGGCCTTCACCGATCCTTCAAGTGGATTTTCATCTGTGCTCAAGTGCGGCATCCCATAATCGGCGCTGACTTCCTCCAGCATTTCAAACTCCTGGTGGATCTTGACAAGCGACGCTTTGCGACCAGGCCACACTGCTTTCTGTTCTTGCCAAACAGGTTGCCCTTCCGGACGCCTCGAACTCTGCACTTTCCCTCGTTCCCCCTAATTCTATGTACCAGTGCCTTTTCCAGCGATATCCAGGAATTCTTCAACCGATGCAGATGGGTGATACCATTAAGCACACCATTACCCATCACATTACAACAAAAGGTCCCCCTGTGTTTGCAAAACCCAGACGTCTTGCCCCGGACAAACTGAAAGCTGCCAAATCGGAATTCCAGCTTATGATAGATCTTGGGATAATAAGACCTTCCAAAAGCAGTTGGTCCTCTCCCCTACACCTGGTCCAGAAGAAGTCAGGAGACTGGAGACCATGTGGGGATTACCGGTTTTTGAATTCGACAACCATCCCGGACCGATATCCGGTACCAAATGTCCAAGACTTTACTTCTCTTCTCCACGGCAAATCTATCTTCAGTAAAATAGACCTCGTTAAGGCTTTCCACCACATTCCCGTAGAGCCTTCGGATATTCCCAAGACTGCAGTTTGTACACCATTTGGGTTATTCGAATTTGTGAAGATGCCGTTCGGGCTACGGAATGCTGCGCAAACCTTTCAGAGGTTTATAGATGAGGTCACCAGAGGCTTAGACTTTGTTTATGCCTACATCGATGATTTGCTTGTGGCCAGCTCAACGGAAGAGGAACATAAGGAACATCTTTCACTCCTCTTTCAACGCTTAGAACAATACGGTGTTACTATTAATGCATCTAAGTGTGTGTTTGCACAGCCAACCTTGGAATTTCTTGGTCACACGATTTCGCAGCACGGAATTACCCCCCTTCAGGACAAGTGTGAAGTGATAAAAAATTACCCTATGCCAAGTAATCAGCGTGAGTTACGTCGGTTTCTAGGTTTGGTAAATTATTACCACAAGTTCATTAAAAACTGTGCTAGTGTTCTTGCTCCTCTACACGTTATGATCACACACAAACGCAAGGTAACGAAATTGTTATGGTGTAGCGATAGTTTACAGGCGTTCGACAATGCCAAAAATGCTATCAATAGTGCATTGTCTCTGTCATTTCCTATCAGTGATGCCCCCCTAACTCTGACGGTCGATGCCTCAGATGTTGCGATCGGTGGGGTGTTGGAACAAACCATTAACGGTCAACAAGCACCCATCGCGTTTTACTCGAAAAAGCTGCAGCCAGCCCAAACGCGTTATAGTGCTTTCGGACGTGAACTTCTTGCTATTTACTTAAACGTGAAGCATTTTCAACATTTCCTTGAAGGCCGAGAGTTTTGTGTTTTTACCGACCACAAACCTTTGGTCACTGTCTTCAATAAAAACAGCTGTAACCACTCTCCCAGAGTCATCAGGCAACTCGATTATATCTCGCAATTTACCACAGATATCCGCCACATCAAAGGTGTCTTGAACACTCCAGCGGATGCACTTTCAAGAATAGAGATTTCTTCTGTTACCCTCAGCTCTCACTGTGGAATGCTATTGCACAGGATCAAGATAAGGATACGGAACTACAAGACCTGCTCAGAGAAGACTCCACTCACTCACTTTCCCTCAAGAAAATGAGTATGCCAGGATTGTCTGTGCCCCTCTATTGCGACGTATCAACAGCTGCTATTCGCCCTTATGTCCCTCCATGTCACAGAAAAGCAGTCTTCACGGATCTTCATAAGCCCTCCCATCCTGGTATCCGTGCTTCGCAACACCTGGTTACCTCTCGCTTTGTTTGGCCCTCGATGCGGAAGGATGTCAAACATTGGACCAAAACGTGCCTTGCCTGCCAGCGTGCCAAAGTCCAAAGGCACACCAGGTCCCCCTTTGACGCATTTCCGCCCCCATCCCAGCGATTTGAGGTGATTCATGTAGACATTGTTGGCCCTCTTCCAGTGATTCAAGGCCAACGTTATCTGCTCACCTGTCTCGACCGCTTTTCCAGATGGCCTGAAGCCATCCCACTTCCTGATATCCAAGCGGACACTGTTGCAAGAGCCTTTCTTCATGGATGGGTATCAAGATTTGGATTGCCGACAAAAGTCATCACTGACCAAGGTCGCCAATTTGAGTCTTCGCTTTGGAAAGTTTACCAGCTTGTTGGGTACAGTACATGCGCATACCTGTGCGTATCATCCGCAAGCTAACGGCCTCGTCGAACGCTTCCATCGCCAGCTGAAGTCATCCCTTATGTGTCACGAAGACTCCCATTGGATGGATAAGCTTCCACTCGTGTTGCTTGGTATTCGCTCTGCATTTAAGAGTGATCTGAAGACTACAGCGGCTGAACTAGTCTATGGAACAACACTGCGGCTACCAGGTGGCTACTTCACTGCAGGGGATAAGTCATGTGATCCTACGGAATTCGCTCAAACACTTTCCTCTCACATGCAGTCCCTTCAGCCTGTTCCCCCTCGATTGACTAGCCAACAGAACATCTTTGTTTCCCCAGCCCTCCAATCTTGCACCCACGTTTTCGTTCGTGTACCTCTCCCAAAACGGCCTCTCCAATGTCCATATGACGGGCCCTATGAAGTTCTCCGACGTACTCGCAAATCATTTCTCATCCAGCGTGGTTCCAAGGTCGACAAGGTTTCTATCGATCGTCTTAAGCCTGCGTTTTTGGAATCAACCTTAAGCGAGGTACATGTAGCTACCAAAAAGGTCCAGGGAAAATCTGTGTCGTTCGGAACTCTTTGAACTTCCTCTCTGGTGGGGGAGTGTGTAGTGAATACTCTTATTTTAGTTTAAAGATAAATGTTAATTTTACCGTCTTGAATTTCGGAATAGCTATAAATTCATTTTAAATTAGTTACCCATCATAATTCAATTGTAAACCACATTAATACTAATTTTATGTATATTGTATTATTTTATGTATGTAATCATAATTAATTATATATCACAATTGTCAGTTAATTATTTATATTCAAATAATTATTTTAATCTAATACCATGTCCATTTTACAAATAAACAATAGAAATCCAAGGGTTATATTTTCCACCTTTGGTACTGTCGCAGTTTCGCCTAACGGACTCAATACGGCTAGTGAGATAATCACTGGTTGGCACTTAACTAGCGGCAGTGCTTATGGCTACATCATCCAGGTTAACCTATACCGGATAGATGCGCTACGGTCCCAAGCCGTAGCTTGCCTAGGCCCAACGACGACGACGTAAACCAACACGTGTAACTGATTTAATTAAATACTTATATACTACCTTGAACTTAAAGGATTTTATAATAATAATAATAATAATAATAATAATAATAATTGACTTAAACTTAGAAGATTCTATAACCCTACTCTCAATTTAAATTATTATATAACTTTGTTAATTCAAAACCTCCCGAATCCTCACACACACACACACACACACACACATATATATATATATATATATATATATATATATACTATATATTCACAAACCTTATGCTAAAATCATTGGATATCACAATAAACTATTTCATTGCGTGTAAGTGCTAACTATGCTATTTAATCTTAATAATTTTTCTTAATATATATAAAATTTTGCTCATGTATCTATTAAGTTATTTTAACCAAAGCTAATCTGTTCCTTAAAATATATATATTTTTTTAATTAAGGTTGTTTAACCTCCTTCGCAACATCTAAGGTCATATGACGGAGGGGACCTACAGCTTTACGTGGGATCCGAACCACGGGTCGCTACATAATCTGGGCGCAGAGGACGGTCTCCCATCCAACTACTACCCAGACCCAATGTCGCTTAACTTCGCTGATCTCCGAGAAGCGGTGTTACGACATCGGCCACTACGTAGCCCGCCTTAAAGTATATATATATATATATATACACACACAGATATAATCCTAATCCACCAATGACCACTAATGATCTAGCTCTTCATGGGATGAACCAATTACTCTCATACTCCACATACTCAATACTCATGTTCTACGTACACGTATATATACGTATGCATATTTACGTATAACTTCAACAATAAATCCCTTTTCCCCATTTGGACATATCACCAACCACTACACTCTGTATCTAATACAAACAAATACACATTTGACCACAGGTCTATACATCATCCATTACGTAATTCGATTTCTACCTACAATAGTCAATAAAACTAGTTTATAGATTGTACGATCATGGTAACTTTGAAAATTCCTGAACTTTGAAATTTATATTTTTCCCTTTTACCCACTATTCAATATGTATGTAATTTTCCCCACAGAAAATAAAAAAAATTTAAAAATTAAACAGAATTAAAATTTTTGTTGAAAATTTAAAACTATCATCGATTGTTTAAATTAAAGGGTTGTCTAAAATTAAATTTGATTTTGTAATTACTGTGCATTGTAACTTAACCACTCCGACTTATGCTGTTTATATAAATTTGTAATTATAAAAACCATAGTCATCATCTAGTTTGAATTAGTTGGGATGTTATATTAATTGTATTGTATTAGTTGTATTGTATTATTGTATTAATTAACACCATTTTTAAAAGGGGGAGCACTGTAAAAATGAACAATGAACAATTCCTATACAATCATTATATGGATTCATTGTCTTCATGCAGTACTTATGTTTGTATGGTTTTTATGTTTGAATGTTCATTTTTATATAAGAAACCAAAATCGCCTAAGCGAGTTTTGGATAGAATTTCGATTTGAACTTCTTATTCATTACTCTATTTCTCTAATTCATCTTTTCTAATAATGACTTATACTGTACGTATGACATAATGTGAATAACTATGACGTCATAAAGTAACTTAATTCTGTCCAGGTTTTCCATACCTTGAACACTGAATCACGTGTTTAGTATTTGGACATCTTCCGTATTCAATGTATGATAAATTCTTGACCATTATCCTATATCAATTTTATTAAATATTCATTTTTACTCGTGTCAGTCTACGAAATGGTACGAAACTTTATGCCTCCGTACCTGTTCGTTCAAAATCGCGCAAATACGTTTGCATGTATTTTTTTTTTTTTTTAAGTGCGTTCACCCCTCGCAAAATATTCATAAATGCTTAGGCAATTGGTAGAAATTCGCCAATCGCAGCATAAATCGAACATCTGAAAACGAAAGACCTCCTGTCCCTCTGATTTCAAATTTATAACTTGTCATGTGTGTCATGTTGTGTATAAATTATCTCGTATGTCCCCATGTACTTTGTGTTATACTAATAACCATATATAATAACCATATATAAATATAAAAACACTGTAAGAATTGTAACGACGTAATGTACTTTAATGAAACTTTAATTAAACGATCATAATTTAATATATAATGTAGTAATGAACTTTAATGAAACTGTAATTAATGATAATAACTTGTAATGTACTTTAAATGGAAGTGTAATTAAACGATATTAAGTGAATATGAACTAATCCATAATTATAATCATAATTGTTGTAAACCCAAAATTACAACGTACTCAATGATGTACTTAGATTGTACTTATGTACTACTACGAAATTATATCGCCTTCAGAAATGTATACTCAGCGAAAATACGATTAGTTTTTATTTTGTTTTTAAAATTTTTATTTGGAATCTTTCATCTGATCATGAGTTTAAAAGGGGGGAAACAACCTTCAAACTGCATTCCCCCAAAATTTATATTATATGTATAAAGCATATAATTGTAAAAGTCATTTCACTTAATTACTTCACTTCGATTACTTCGATTAACACTCCCTTGTTAGCAGCTTCCCTGCGACGAGGGGGCAGAGGCCCCTTGCCTCCTTAATTTTTAGATTCCGGCCTGAGCCATGATCGAAAGAGGTCGAACCTCTACCCCTGTAAATTCAGAGCACTACCTGTACATTTTTAAAAGTAAATTACAGTGAGAGAAACTTTTTATTTTTCCCCTTCCAGTTGGGCTCTCTTCCGAGAACTTAGTAAATAGAGAAAATAGTTCCCGATAAGTTATGAAAAGAAAATCGGCGAACCGTCAGAGAAAGTATCAGATTATTATAGAAAGAGAAGAATTAACAACTGTCAACCCTATAGCGAGAGAAAGAAATTAGAATATTATAGAAGTATCGCGAGAAAATATCTGTTGCTGCCCCCCAACCAGAACCCCCGTCGATTCGGCATGGGAACCAAATGTTGTTACCCCTCTGTCTATGGCCCTGGGGTACTGCATGAAGACAATGAATCCATATAATGATTGTATAGGAATTGTTCATTGTTCATTTTATATATATATGTAAATATATCAGAGGCGACGGCGGGGTCAGGCAGGTCAGGCTCAGCCTGACCTAACTTTAAAAGAAAAATAAATTTAATTTCCTGGTCATCATGTAAAATTTAAATTTGTGTATTTCAAAGATCTATTCATTATGGTCACTTTATTAAAGCAATATAATTTTAGAATGCCGCATTTTTTCCTTCTCTCCATGCGCAGCTTCTTTGGGCAAAGTCAGACTTGTTTTATGACGCCTGAGCGACCTAGCGCATTAAGCCACAAAGCCAGGTCAGGCATCATTTCCGATGCCTTGCATAACACAAAGCGAGTTTTTCAGTTTTCAAGTCAGGCATATTTCTAAGTGCCTAACATTACGCTGGATGCCAAATCTCATCCTCAGAAAGCTGTTTGAATGAAAATAGAGATATGTGGCAACTATGAATTGCGCACGACTTTCCTCATTGTCAGTTACCTCAGGGACCGTGTCATATTCGTTTCAATGCATTTGAATTTTTTTCTTTTGTGCTTGTGGTGTATGTGTGTGTTTTTTTCTTTTTTACTCGACCTTAGATACCCATTTACATTGAAGTACATTTATAAAGATCCTGATTTTACTGCCTGCAAAAATGTCAAAGAACTGCTAAAATTATGCATTGACTTAGATTTAGAAAAAGCTTTTAGCGAATCAGCAAAACTGTTTAGATTGATTTTAACTATACCAGTGAGCAGTTCATCCACAGAGAGAAGTTTTTCAACATTAAATCGAATTAAGACGTATCTAAGGAACAGAACTGGTCAGGAAAGACTAGTATGTTTAGCAAGAATTGCAATAGAGAAAGAAATTGTGGTTTCCCTGGAGAGGCAAAAGATTCTACATGACAAGGTCATCGAAGAATTTACATTAAAACCGAGGAGGTTGGAGTTTATGTATAAATGACTCATGGTAGATTAAATATGATGAAGACATTCTCTAAGGACATAATAAAATACAAGTTATTATAATTATTAAACAATTTATTGATTTAGTAGGATTTAAGTAATTTTTGAAAACAAAAACAAAATTATTTAAAAAACAAAATTTACATATTCATTAATATGAATTCTATCGATCATATCAAGCCCATAATGCTTGTGCCTGACCTATGTGAAAAGTCTGGCGTTGCCCCTGATATATATATATATATATATATATATAAGGTAAGGAGAAAGTTGGTCAAATACAATTGTGTGTTTGTGTGTGTGTGTGTGTATTTCGCCTGAACTATTATTTTGGTGATTATACGTTTCGTATTATATTATATTTTATTTTGTGCAGAAGATAAAGTGTATGTATTTTATTTTCAATATATTTACAATAATTAATAAACAGATTGATGTAATGGTGTTTTATTCATTTCACTTTAAATGTATTTCTTTTAATGTTAATATTGTTTTAATAATTAAATCTCTTTAAGGAGAAAGTTCACTTGCTTTGGCAACTCGTGTGAATTAAAATAAATGGTGGTATCAAGCAACTCACCCTAATAATGTATACTCAACCTTCCTCTATATAAGACCCGCTTGGCTTCGGAGCGGCCATAATGATGCGAACTTCTGCGGAATAAAGATCTCACTATCCTTCCTTCTTAGGTTGAGACTTAGGTTAGGTTTCCCTTTGGGGGGTAAGAACATCACACCTTCTCCCCCCAAAGACCTCCTCCGTCTCTCCTTTCTCTTAATCTCTTAGGTTAAGGCAACCCCTTTGGGGTGAGGTCATCCCCCCTTCTTCCCCCCCGAAGCTCTCTCCCCCCCCTCCCCTTGGCTCCTTCTAAGCCAACTGGCTGATTAGGGGCCTATAAGAGAACGGCGGGTCGGCTGAAGTGTTAATATGCACTTGGCTCCTGCCAGGTGAACACCTCTCTTCCTTTCTCTCCTTCTCCTGTCTTTCTTTTGGGGGATGACACCGCCTCCAAGTTGCACCTGCAGCATTCCCCCACCCCCTTTCACTGCATACCCCCCTTCATTGCATACCCCACCCCCTTTGCAACATTGATCATTATCTCTGCAACATCTCTGCACTCTCCCATTTTGCACCCATCCTACTCATATTGAATCCTTTTTAATAAAAACCCAATTGTTTAAAACATGCAGAGTATTACAATGTGAAGATATCTTCGAACGCTCAGAGAAGTTCCTTTAAGAGAAAATGCCGAGTAACATTTATTATGGAAATTATAAAATTACTTAAAACTTGCAAAGGATTGCTATAAAAAAAATTCAACGAATCAAAACAGGACTCTAGCATAATATTAATTACAAACTAATCTATAATTGCGGATACCTACTATTTAAATGAAGCATTTTAAATGTGATGAGATGAATTACTACAACCTTCCATATATATGATGAAATAATCCAGAACAGTTCTCATTCTCCTAATGTTAGGCACACTAAATAAATAACAGTTCGCGAATAATTGGCTACAAAAAATAAAATTACAGGCACATAATTACTTACATTTCTTCGGCAGTCCCTTGCGTCGGATCGTAAGGAGCGTCATTACAAATATCATCAACGGTTTGCATTGGGAATAAACCATCCCGGTCGGCTGCGTTAAAAAGATTAATTGTAGACAACGCGATAGTGTCTCCATCTTGGTATAAATCCGGTAAACTGTAAAGTTGACTCATGACGGTGGGAGTGTTTATTCACTGGTGAAAATAACTTGTGAATCCCAGCTGAAAATATTTCCTTTTATATGCATGATCCCCAAGAGGCTAATAGGTTGTTCGTAATTTTGATGATTAGTTGTCAATGTAACTGGGCGGGGCTATGTTAAATTTGTATACCAATCGTAACACTTATATTACGGGTCCACGCTTTGGACGTCCTGATTGGTCGACTAATGGTGTCTTTATCTTCTCTCCGTAGATTTAATGCCCACATCTCAAGGTGCATTGCCACTTGCACGCTGTCACGACAATATTTTGCACTAACATTTGCGCCCATACTATTCTCGGTTTTCCCGTTTAGGAACCCACCCCTTCATGCAATATCCCTCACCCCTTTGCAACATTGCATTCTCTATCACGACAATATTTTGCATTATTATTTGCCGTCATACTATTCGATCCTCAATTTTTCCAATTTCAGATACATCCATTCGACTTGACTTTCTGCTTGCCAATTCTCGCGTAGGAGTGTGATTAAATTGTGTTTAGTTCGTGAAAACGAATGTCTGGTTGGGCTGGTAGATAAATGGGTACCCTAGGTATCCTAGTGATTAAGACACTGAGGTGCTGATCGGAGGTTGAGAGATCGAGTCCGGACGATGACATTGTAATTTCTGCCCGCCTGTGCTGGAGCGTAGTTCGGATTCAATGTTAAACTGTGGGTCTAAGGCGGGGTGACAAGCTTGACCTAAGTCAAAATGAACAATTTGGGGAGAAGGAAAACCGAGTTAGCTATTATTACTACTATATAAATACATTTGCACCACGGTTAAGTTCCAGTTACAAAGAGAATCTATGGTCTGAATTTTATTGCATATATTCCTCGTTTGTATATTTTTTTTCTTCTCTCTCTAAAAGGTCTTTTGAAAATCTATGTACTAAATATATTCTTCATTATCTTCCACACACAGCATAATTGCTCTCCTGTGTGTCGTATAATTAAGTACTGTACTATCATTCCAATAAGTAGGTGCCCTGGGTCAAGATTAGTTGATCGGTGCGTTTTTTCATTATTTTCTAATCTTTGCACGAGTCTGACAAGTTTAGACCATTTGCAACATATTAGGTTACGTTAGGTTCCAGTTACAAAGAGAATCTATGGTGAATCATAGGCTAGGTAAGGTTCAGGTGCAGCATGCTGGAGCGAACCAGAGTCTCACCGCCAGAGTAGGCACAAGGAATCAATTATGTCTTTCACGTAGATTTATTTTCACATCTCAAGGTGAATTGCCTCTTGCAATCTCTAACACGACAATATTTTGCATTATTACTTGCGGCCATACTACTCGATCCTCAATTTTTTTACCATTTTGGATACATCTATTCGACTTGACTTTCTACTTGCCAATTCACGCGTAGGAGTGTGATTAAAATGTGTTTAGTTCGTGAAAATGAATGTCTGGTTGGGTTGGTACATAAATGGGTACCCTGGGTGATCTAGTGGTTAAGACGCTGGGATGCTGATCGGAGGATGAGAGATCGAGTCCGGACGATGACATCGTAATTTCTGCCCGCCCGTGCTGGAGCGTAGTAAGGATGCCACGTTAAACTGTAGGTCTAAGGCGGGTGACAAGCTTGATTTTAGTCAAAATGAACAATTCGTGGAGAAGGAAAACCGAGTTAACAATTATTACTACTGTATAAATACATTTGCACCACCCTATATATATATATATATATATATATATATATATATATATATATATATATATTGTTGCATATGGGAATATGATAAGGAAATTCATTACTTAATCAAAGGCTAATTCAGAATATAAATAATTTGTTCATGGAAAAGAATCACGTGATGCTTATGTATATATATTTAAGTTCAGTTTTTAACTTCATTGTAATAATAAAAATTACAATAATAATATAGGGTGTCCATAAATGTTTACCCTGAAAACAGTATACTCTCATGTTTTAATGACGAATCTTACATCCGTTTTCTTTATACAGGTGATCTCGTACACGCATGGAGTTTCTGTGCTGGTGTGTTTCGTCTACCGCATTCGCCGCTAGGAGCGCTGTAGTAGCTGTTCAGTTAAGATGGCGTCTGTGACAGAGAAGGCACAATGTGTTGTGTGGTTTGCAGAAACAAAATCTCCTGTCAGTGTTCAGCGAAAGTTCAGAACAAAGTATGGAAAGAATCCACCTGATGTGAAGTTAATTAAGTCGTGGATGAAAAAATTCTTGGAAACTGGAAACGTGGAAAAGGGAAAGAGCAGTGGTAGACCGTCAGTTTCCGATGTGACGGTGGAAAACATTCAAACTGCTTTCACACAGTCACCAAGGAAATCGGTGAGACAAGCTTCATGCCAACTAAAGATACCGAAGTCTACGGTGAACAAGGTGTTACAAAAACGTTTGAAGTTACACGCCTACAAGGTAAATGTTGGAAAATGTGTGGCGTGAGTGTGAATAACGTGTAGACATTTTACGTGCCACTAGGGGGGCACATGTGGAAGCTTATTAAGTTCATTAACTATGTATCAAAACTTTGCATGTTTATCTACTTATGGTTAAAACTGTGTTTGAATACGAGTGTTTATTTAAAAGTTCTCGTTTGCTTTAATCAGGGTAATCATTTATGGACACCCTATATAGTGTGAAGGAAGACGGAAACCGGCTTTAAGACGAGATGTAGGCCAGAAGAACCTTTGCGGTTAATCTTTTTTTGGTCGGTGATTCACCTATTTCGAGTGTTATACCGTTAGATTCTTCTACCTTTCTTGGAACAAAAAAAATTGTTTTCAAAGAAAGGTTTGACAAAAGTATGTTGACACTGTTAAAATGTTATTCTATGAGAATATTTATAATTATTGTCAAATTTAATGTACTAGCATGAAAGTACGAATTAATTTTAATTGAAAACAAATGAATAAAGGATTCCTCTTTTTTGATTCCGCGGAATTTTCTTTATAAAAATAACAATTAATTTGGGTTAAAATCAATAATCTGTTTTTCACTCCACTTTAGACCTACAGTATACACAATATGCACACGGGAAGTGTATGTTTGAATGTAATCTATGTTTTTCACTTCGCCTTAGACCTACAGTATACACAGTAGGCATACGCGGGGGGCTTATGTTTGAATGTAATCTATGTTTTTCACTCCACCTTAGACGTACAGTATAACATGGAAACATAGTACGGAATACGTCACTAAAATTTTTATTTTAATATATATATACACAGCGTTTAAAGTGTGTATTGTTATTTTTTGCTTGTATTTTCTGTCATTTGTTTTTTTCATTCAATTCGGGTTAATGGTTTTTCTTTTTTTGTTAATTAAAATAATATAAAAGTATATATAAAATGTAGTTATTTTCTGTAGTCAATTTTGGTATTTTTATTTATTTCGGATTAATTGTCAAGTGTTTTTCTTTTAAATATTGGGATTCGTTTAAATGTGTTTTAATTACATTGATTTCGCTGAAATTTCTTTATAAAAAATAATAGACTTCTCATTTAATTCTTTTGGTTGTGTATATATAAAGTGTACTCTTATTTTTTGTGGTAAATTTGATTTTTTTATTTATTTCGGATTAATTGTATTTCTTTTAAATATTGGGATTCGTTTAAATGTTTTAATTACATTGATTTCGCTGAAACTTCTTTATAAAAAAAATAGACCTCATTTAATTCTTTTGATTGTATATATAAAGTGTACTGTTATTTTCTGTGGTCAATTTGGTTTTTCATTTATTTCGGATTAATTGTATTTCTTTTAAATATTGGGATTCGTCTATTGTGGGCAGTGTAAAGCTTCCGCTTAGTTAACTGTATTGAGAAGACACAAAGGAATGACAAAAGTAAATAGGCACTTTCGGTAATTTACTTATTTATTATATTACTAAAAAAATAAATAAATAAACAAATATTGGGATTCGTTTTGCATCTAAATGTATTGTAATAATTCGAGCAATTATGGAGAATGTCTCTCTCACCTTTAATAAATAAGTGATTAAAATAAATGGTGTTGTTTGGTAACCCTGCATATATAAATGGTGCTGTTTGGCAACTCACCCTAATAAGGTACATCTGAACATAATTACATTATATAGGAGTCTCTGGAAACTCATCTATAAATAAATAATTAAAATGGTGGTATCTGGTAACCCTCCTCCTTCTCCTTTCTCTCCCTCTCTTAGGTTAAGGTTACCCCTTTGGGGGAAGGTCATCCTCCTTCTCACCCCAAAGCTCCCTCCCCCCTTCAGTGCAGCTTGGGGGATGACCCCTCCCCCTTGTTGCATAACCCCCCTTTGCAACATTGAATTGTTGCATAACCCCTTCCCCCTTTATTGGAGCTTGGGGATAACCGCTCCCCTTGTTGCATAACCCTTCCCCCCTTTGTTGCATAACATTTTGCAACATTCCCTCCCTTTGCAACATTGCAGCATTGCATTGCACTCTCCCATTTTGCAATCATACTACTGGAGGGTTCACGAAATACTTTTGTTTCCTTTGTCTATGAGACAGCCGTGCTACCGCGGATCATTACAGCAGACGTGACTGGCATCAAAGAAGCACATATGAGCCAGGAACGGGCAGTGTCCAGTGTGTGTGTTCCTTTAGCTGATCCAAAGAAGATTTTCCTACCACCTCTCCACATTAACCTCGGCTTAACGAAAAACTTTGTGAAAGCGATGGGTAAGACGAATTCGAGAGGGTTTCGATACTTTGTTGAAAAATTTGCAAACATCAGTGCCGCGAAATTGAAGGAGAGAATCTTTGTGGGGCCCCAAATCAGGGAGGTTCTGCAGGATGAAGGCTTTGAAGAAAGCCTCAATGCCTTAGAACTAAAAGCATGGCAGGCTTTCGAATGGATTTGTGGAAACTTCTTGGGTAACCACAAGTCTCCCCCATACAAAGATGGAGTTCAGAAACTGCTCGATGCATATCAAGAAATGGGTTGTCGCATGTCCTTGAAAATACATTTTTTACATTCGCATCTACATTTCTTTCGAAAGCCTTGGCGCTATGAGTGACGAACAGGGGTAACGCTTCCATCAAGACATCCAGTCAAAGGAAAATCGCTACCAAGGTTTCTGGAACGAAAGTATGCTGGCAAACTACTGGTGGATATTGTACCGCGACGATCCGGACTAAAGTTTACAAAAGAAAATCGTACTCGCAACGTTTTTAGGTTGGTGTACATTTCTTTTTATGAATAAAGTTGTACTTTTACGATAAATTGTGCTTAAATTAACACCAGTCATATTTCGATAACTAGATTTATTAGAGGAAAACCGAAAACAGATTTCGAATCAGCGTACAAAACTGGTCTAGAAAAGTGTGTATACATCTTTGATGGAAGAAAAAAGTTCGATTTTGTCGACCAGTGTAATTTTAAGCAATTATTGAGTTTGCAAAAATAAGGGATTTGTTAATAAAAATAATATAAAATATGGTATAATTTTGACACAAATGAAAGACATAAGTTAGGATTTGAAAAATAGGATCTAAATTCCAAGTAGGCCTCAGGTAAATCCCAGAAAAGGATACGTGACTTTCTACACGTAAACATCCGAACAGATCTCAACTTGTTCGTACTGGAACGGGTGACGTTTTTAGGCTAACCAATGGGGTGTAAGAGTATTAGTCACGCATTGCCGCACCTATATTTCATCCAATTATGCGTTCGTAAATAGCCTGTTTTCAAATAGTATTTGAAATATATAATTAAAAATAAATAATTTAATACTGTCAAATAGGTCACATAAGTTAGTTAAATAATTATTTAAAACAGGAATTTTGTAAACCTGATAAAATAATGTTTTTAAAGTTGTTTGTAAGTTCCAGGTTTATGAGAAAGAAACCCCTCCCCCCCAAAACATTCTAGCTGGAGGCACAATCCCAGTTGGGAAACGACAATTGAGACGAAACAAGAGAGCGCACAAGAAGACCGAAAAAAAGTCGAGAACAGTTTATGACGGGTAGGGGATCGTGCACAGTCAGTCCATCAGAAGATCGTATTTGCCCTCCCTTTTTTTTAACATCTCCACTCGAGCATGTGGAAAATGGGGCCTACTTTTAAGATGAACTTAGGCCAGTAAATTTATTCAATTAACCTCCAGGATAATCCTTGAGGAACAACAATAAAATTCTACCTAGGCCTATTTCATTTCCTATCAAGGCTTATGCCCTTTATTAATTATATAACGTAAGAAGTCTAATTTAAATTGTGAAACATAAGATTACATATTAAAATTTTGTTGTTTTATAATAGTGTAAGTCATTTTTGTTGTTTTATAATAGTGTAAATCATTTTTGTAGTTTGTGACAAATACGTTCAAGTAATATGTATAAAGTAAGCGGGAAACATTGTAAAGGTGAAAATATGTAGTTTCTTAACTGGAGTGAGTAAAACTGAGTCGAAAACATCGTGTCCGCGCTACCAGACTTGGATTAATATCATTAACACCCACAGGCCTACCATATATTTATTTAAACTCATATATGTATGCACTACAGTGTGTGTGTATATATATATATATATATATATATATATATATAATCAGTGGCGACGGAGGGGGTCAGGCAGGTCAGGCTGAGCCTGACCTGTTATTTCTCCTGCTAGGGACTTAAAAAAACTAACATAAAAAACTAACAATACACAATCCCATCTCTTGTCACGTTAAGTTGTCAGGCTAAAAATTTCCTCCATCCATCCATCTAGCATCTAAACCCCATTTCCCCAGTGAGGGTGAGGAGAGAGACGTGGGAAGAGAGGGAAGATATGTGGTTAAAAATTTTGTCAGATATCTTTACTTTATAAAACATATTATAATGACCATGTTAGGATTTATAAATAAAGTTATATAGCTATTTCCATATACACTGTGACTGTACATAAAGTTAATTATTACTGTATTATTATGCATCTTCTCAAATAACAAAGCCTTACAACTCGCATAAAGATGCACAATTCCACGTCTTGCCAGGCAAACAATTTTAAGCCTGTCGTCTCTCTTTGAAACATGTTATGATGTAAATCTTATTTAATTATAATGTTATAAAGTCATTTGGGTATTCACTATACGTAAAGTTAATTAATATTTTAATTGACTTATTACTTTGCATCCACCGAATAACCAAGTTTTTAATGTTCAAAGTCAGGCAAATTCGTATCTGCCTGACTTGCTACTGTGCCAAAATTATGTTATTATCTTGAATTACTAAACATTTAAAAGCAATATTTGGATATCATACTGGCAGTTGGATATTTCTATATATTCTACTTTTGCATAGTACAGTAAGTTTTAGGAAATTTAATACACAACATATGGAAAGTGTTCATTTTATATAAAATTGTCACATCTGCGTCGAAACAGAGGAGTCTAAAATGCTGCGCATAATTGTCAAATCTCTTTTTTTTTTAAACCTAATCTTGTTTTCAATAATATGCATATTATATACTTTATAAGGTGAGTTGGGTGGAAAATAATTGTCCAAGTTACTTAACATTTAAAAATTAATTTAGGATCACCTGATGATCAGGGCCCCCAGGCTTCTTTAGTTAGCTTTATAAGGCTAACTAAAGAAAATATCACGACCTAACCTAACCAATCGTCAAGGGCGTATAGCTGACCTAACGATTGGTTAGATTAGGTTGTGATATTTTCGTTAGTTAGCCTTATAAGGCTAACTAAAGAAGGTTGGGGGCCCTGATCTTCAGGTGGTCCATTTTCTTTTTTGCAAATTCCATGTCAACTATCCTGCACTGTAAAAACATCACTTTTTCAGCATTGCTAAGTAATTCTTCAAAGCAGCAAATATAAAACATAAATAAAAAGTCATCTAGTTTTACGCAAAGGTTTTCAGCCGGGTTTAAACTATCTTCATCCCACGAGATTTATTCAAAATGCTTTCTAAAGCCTCTTTCAATGCTATTAATTAGCTCTTTCACCAAATTTTTCCTTGAAGTAAATTAAGGATCACCTGAAGATCAGGGCCCCCAGCCTTCTTTAAAGTCTTTAAAGTCTGTCACTTTTCCTCTGAGTCTCTTAGTAGGGAAGGAATGTTCGGACAACTTACTATGTCACATGTCTTTTTAAGAATTTCATTATAACTTTTGTCATTGACTTTTCCTTGCAGAAAACTAATAAAATCATTAATTTTCTTGGATCACCTGAAGATCAGGGCCCCCATTCTTTAGTTAGCCTGATAAGGCTAACTAAAGAAGGCTGTGGGCCCTGATCTTCAGGTGATCCAAGAAAATTAATGATTTTATTAGTTTTCTGCAAGGAAAAGTCAATGACAAAAGTTATAATGAAATTCTTAAAAAGACATGTGACATAGTAAGTTGTCCGAACATTCCTTCCCTACTAAGAGACTCAGAGGAAAAGTGACAGACTTTAAAGAAATTTACTTTAGCATTCTCAATACCTCTGTAACAGCCTTGCAGGAACGATTTGAATACATTCAGGAGTTCTCATTTTTTGAGCTGTTGAATTCATTAATGTTTGCAGTATATAAAGAAAATTTGGATCACTTGAAGATCAGAGCCCATCAGCCTTCTTTAGTTGGCCTTATAAGGCTAATTAACGAAAATATCACGACTTCACTTAACCTAACCAATCGTCAAGGGTGTACAGTTGACCTAACGATTGGTTAGGTTAAGTCGTGATATTTTTGTTAGTTAGCCTTATAAGTCTAACTAACGAAGGCTGGGGGCCCTGATCTTCAGGCGATCCGAAAATTTCCCCAAAACCTAACAGAAGCACTTGAATATAAGTACAGTAATCTATTTGACGTAAAAGCTTTAACGTCAGAATTGAAATACATCTATCAGGACTCCGATTTTTGTCAGTGCAAACATGAAAAAGAAATTTTAAAGCTTTGTCTTGACCTTGGACTTACAACAGCCTTACCTGAAGCAATCAAATTAATTCGGCTGCTTTTGACAATCCCTGTAACCAGTGTGTCAAAGGAAAAATGTTTTTCAACGCTTAACAGAATAAAGGCTTACCGACAAAATACCATGTCAGAGAAAAGGCTGTCTAGTTTAGCAAGAATTGCCATAGAGAAAGAAATTGTAATATCGCTAGAGAAGAATAAAATGTTCCACGACAAAGTAATAGAAGAATTTGCATTAAAACCAAAAAGATTGGAGTTCATTTATAAATAAATAAGGTAAGTCGATGTTTTATTTCCTAATTTATGCCAGTTAAAAATATTCTAATTATCGTACATAATACATATCACAGTGAAACAAGTATCAAATTATACAATATATTATATATATATATATATAATATATATATATATATGTGTGTGTGTGTGTGTGTGTGTGTATATGTATATATACAGTATGTACGAGTATATATATATATATATATATATATATATATATAGCGGATCGACAAGAAATAGACCAACAAATAGACAGACAAATCCTTTCCTTCCACGCTATCATCAAACAGTCTTGGAAAACACACGTGGGCAAAGAACCAAACAATGGAGACGTCTGTTTCTTCCCAAAAGGCGCGAACGCAAGTCCTTATCAACAAAAGGACGCGCGGATAAGGCGTCTTAAGATTTGGCTCGAAGTCCTACGTCACAGGAACTACGTATAAAAGCGAGTTTCCACTCACACTCACACACTCGATTTCCACCTTTACGAGCAACACGTCCGTCAACCGCCTTCCGGTTTCCTGCCGGAGGCGCGGCCTGCTACTTCCTTCAAGGCCTACGATTTATCATCAAGTAAGACCTTCTACAGACCGCCTGCAGAAGCAATCCTTCGAAGCCCAACCAGAATCACTTCGGGCCTACGGTTTACAAGGTCAGCCTTCAAGTTTCTCTACCGTTCCTCGAGATATATTCAGCACCTCGGCCTACGCTTGGCCTAATCCGTGACACGACCAACGCGTGAACGACCAGCTTCCAGAGGACGATCAACGACACTTCGAGCCTACGGTAATAGGTTCCTTTTCAACACTCCTCATTACACAGCGGTTTCATCGTCCCGGTAAGCTAAGTACATCACATTCTAAGTACTCTTGTGAAGCCTACATTAGCCTACCGCCGAACGGTAGGCTATACTCCCAAAGTGAGTAATTAAGCGTTCCAACTGCTGACTCTCGTGAAAGAACGCAGTAGACCTATTATCCAATTCAAGTGTCATTTCAATACCGTAATTCCGCGTATCATCCGTTATTATGTTCAATTCATATATTTATGTGATAACTAAATATTCTCTTGGCGTAATCACTTAACATCACATAATGGTCTTATATATAAATGCTATTTGTGTAATCATTGTCAAGCATTTCAATCCATTATTATTAGGCCGCATCAATTATTCTATGTGCATCCATACAATCATTTAGCCTACTTAATCAGTGTCATGTTTTCCATTCAATGTACCAAACGCACGTGCATTCTTTATATCATTACTAGGCCCATTCAATCATCTAGCCTACTTAATCAGAGCGTCATGTTTTCCATTCAATGTACCAAACGCACGTGCATTCTTTATATCATTACTAGGCCCATTCAATCATTTAGCCTACTTAAGTAGAGTGTCATGTATTCCATTCAATGTACCAAACGCACGTGCATTCTTTATATCATTTACTAGGCCCATTCAATGTTCCATGTTGCATGCCATTTACATACCATCATTGAGTACATTACTTATTACGTGTCAATTAAGCTATTAACATTTCATCTTATTAGCTAAGTCTATGTCATAAGCATAACGTAGAACTATCAATTAATTACTGTCAATTCTTTGTTATATCACAGTGAATAAATAACGGCTTTATTTTCATAATAAAATACAAAACTATAAGGTGTCTTTTATAACCTTAATATTAATTTGCTTGGGTGTAATCCAAGCTGGTGACCCTCGCTGCCATACCTGTCACTTCCAATAGTATGGTGGGCCTAATCAAATAGCCACTTCCAATCGGTGATACTGTATGACATCATAAATTATTATTAACCCAGCCTTTCATTAATAAGCAATCAGTCATTGCATCAATTAATCATTAGCATACAATCAAATCATTATCACCCCAAACGGCTAAAAACCAGGTCTACTATAAATATATATATACTTGAAAGGTTTGAGCCTGAGTATCCACAAAAGCCTGGCGCCAACCCTGAATTATATATAGTGAATGTTTTATTTTTATTTTATATTTGTTACGCCCAAACGTCGAAATCACTCAGTGAGCGAAAAAAACGGCCACAACGCGTTGTGAATGCACCTAAGTGACCACACACCGATGTTAGATATTTTTTCGCTTCATGGCTGTTTTCAAACAACCGCAACACGTTGTTGACGATTTGGATATGACCACAACGCGTTGTGGACGATTTGAAACGACCACACACCGATGTCTTTTATCAAACTCTATTTAAACACGACGTATATTGAAATGATATAAACACAATGTATATTTATCGACGTATTCACCGATTAAAAAGCAAAGTTAAGCAGATATGCTAGAAAAAAGGTAAAGTCCTTTAAAAAATTATTATCAATAATTTTCCCGTAGGTTTCGATTAATTTTAAGCTACTTTAGAAGGAGACGTAAATGTAAAAATTAACCAACTGGTTAGGTTAATTGAATGCCCGGTTAGGTCAACTGAGTGCACTGTTAGGTTAACTGAATGCCCGGTTAGGTCAACTAAGTGCACTGTTAGGTTAACTGAATGCCCGGTTAGGTTAATTGTACGCCCTTGACGATTGGTTAGGTTAAGCCGTGATATTTTCGTTAGTTTTAACGAAAATATCACGACTTAACCTAACCAATCGTCAAGGGCGTACAGTTGACCTAACTGGGCATTCAATTAACCTAACCGGGCATTCAATAATTTTCAAATCGTCCACAACGCGTTGTGGTCATATCCGAATCGTCTACATCGGATCTTTTCCGTTTGACTGCCGCCATTGAAACATAATTAAACTTTTTGTATTTTGTATTTTAACTGAAATGTCTTGATGACACAAAATAAGTTACTTTATAAAAAAGCTTTTCTTAATTTCCCCTTCAAATTTTGTTTCTTATAAACAATTTTAATTACTTTCAAGATCCATGCTTAATTTTTAAGTTTTAATCGTGTACTCAGAAAAATAAGGGGATCACCTGAAGATCAGGGCCTCCAGCCTTCTTTAGTTAGGTTTATAAGGCTAACTAACAAAAATATCACGACCTAACCTAACCAATCGTCAAGGTCGTACAGTTGACCTAACGATTGGTTAGGTTAGGTCGTGATATTTTCGTTAGTTAGCCTTATAAGGCTAAGTAAAGAAGGCTGGGGGCACTCACCTCTTATGTTTCAATGGCGGCAGTCAAACGGGAAAGATCCTCTACATCGCGTTGTGGTTGTTTGAGAACGGCCATGAAGCGAAAAAATATCTAACATCGGTGTGTGGTCACTTAGGTGCATTCACAATGCGCTGTGGCTGTTTTTTTCGCACACTGAGTGATTTCGATGTTTGGGCGTAATATATACATATCTCTCTCTCTCTCTCTATATATATATATATATATATATATATATAAATAAAACTTTGTCATTTACATATTTTTGTGTTATAGGAAATGTTAAACATGCAGTTGCTTACGTAGGAGAATTTATTCATTGTTTGTAAAGAAAAATATGCAAACTCATGAATTGCAAAGAGCTAGCTGCATGTATCTTGTCCCGACCAGTTTAATATAATGACCTAAAATGTTGTTCGATTAGAATTGGAGCGGATTCTAGTAAAACTAAGCTAATCCTTTATCTCCCCAATTTATATCTTGTTTCTTTATTATGCCTTAAATTTGAATGTATAATAATAATAAATAATCAGTTAGGAGAGTCAAAAACTAGACCAGCGCTCAGGCCACACCAATACGGCGTAATGCACTAACTCCTGGATTATGATAAACCAACACTAACAGGAGTTGAACCCCCGACCTTAGTGTCTTCAATTCGGTTATACGCAAATAGTGTTACCCATCGCATTACTAGCACTCATCTACAGAAGATTAAAAAAAGTGAAGCAAGTATGAGTAATTTACAACTTTATTTTATCGACTTATGATTTGTATTAAGTGGGAATTTCTCGCCATTAAGAATATAAAGAATCAAATGAAATTTAATAAAGAATAATGTTTAATCAATCAGAATAAATGTTCAAATGTGAAACATTTTTAATAACCGCTAAAGGTATGCACTGCACACGGCTGCATTATTAGTCCTGTCCTCCATACACGCAGAAAGACCATATGAAAGACACAGGGACGTGGCAATTTCAAAGATTAAATTACCATGATGAAAATAACACGCAGTTACCATGGAAACCAGTACATGCGTTTTGAAGGAAATCATTTAGTCGCGAGAGTACTTTAACAAACAATTTATATACATTGTGGCAGTTATTGTTTTTAAGTTTAAACGAATCGTCTGGTCATTGTTTTCTAGAACACATTTACAAATAAATGATTTCCTTCAAAATCCTTATTTTGGTTTCCATGGTAACTTAGTGGTGTTGGTAAACTTAAATCTTTGAAACTCTTGCGTGTTTGACTTTCCATTCTTTTATCCTCGTACATAGGAAAGGACTTATTCAATAAAGGGATCACCTGAAGATCAGGGCCCCCAGCCTTCTTTAGTTAGCCTTATAAGGCTAACTAACGAAAATATCACGACCTAACCTAACCAATCGTCAAAGGTGTACAGTTGACCTACGATTGGTTAGGTTAGGTCGTGATATTTTCGTTAGTTAGCCTTATAAGGTTAACTAAAGAAGGCTGAGGGCCCTGATCTTCAGGTGATCCCAATAAAGTGTATATAAAACTAGAATTACATGCACAAAATGTATGTCGACGTTATGTAGTTCCATTTTGTTTCGCTACACCTGTACGACTGAATCAGTTAAACTTTCTAGTTTATACTATATATATATATATATATATATATATATATAACTAATCGAGAAGCATACAGAAAAAGAAGAAGACGCTATAGAAGCGATAAAGGCTAACTCAAAGTACTTCTATAATTTCGCGAAAAGAAAGTCGAAAAACCATGCGACTATCGGACCTTTAAAAAACGAGAACAGTGCTTTATCTGAAGATCTAACAGAAGTATCTGGAATATTAAGAGCTTAGTACGAATCATCTTTCAGTATCCCAAAAACTGACAAATTGATATGCGATAGAAACGCGTTCTTTGAAGAAGAACTACAAGGGGAAAGTATAACGGATTTCGACTTTACGACGGATATTACACGAGCCATAGGGAAACTAAAAACACTCAGCGGCAGGACCGGAGAAATGGAATGCCACACTGATCAAAAACTGCAAGAATGCAATCGCTGAGCTCCTATACTGGATATGGAGACGATCACTAGACACGGGAGAAATACCGGGCATCCTGAAGAGCAAGAACATAGTCCCAATATATAAAGGAGATCGATCCGAGGCCAAAAACTATAGGCCAGTGTCGCTTACATCTCATCTCACTAAAATATTTGAAAGACTAGTTAGACAGAAAATCTTTTTGGAAACTCAGAAAAAATTCAATGATAACCAACACGGATTTCGGTCAGACAAATCATGCCAGGCAAATCATGGAACACTACAACAACATTATTGATGCACTTGAAAGTAATGAAAACTATGATGCACTACACACACACTTTCCTAGGCGTTCGACAAGTGTGACCATGGAATCATAATACATAAACTGAAATACATGGGAATAACAGGAAAAGTGGGGAAATGGATATATAATTTCCTTAGTGAGCGGCGGCAAGTCGTTACAGTACAAGGAGTCTCTTCATCAGAATCAGAGGTCCTCAGCTCAGTACAACAAGGAACAGTATTAGCTCCACTACTCTTCATAATCATGCTAACTGACATAGATGATGACGTTACCAGAGACAGCACAGTAACATCCTTTGCGGATGACACAAAGATCAGTAGAAAAATAAGAAACCCAGAAGATATAGGATCTCTACAAACCGACATGAACAGAATCTACAAGTGGACGGAAGACAACAATATGAAGTTTAACACCGAGAAATTTCAGCTGTTACGGTACGGAAAAAGAGAAGACCTAAAATCCATGGAATATTGTACCCCAAATGAACAGGAAATTCAGAGAAATTCCAGAGCAAAAGATTTAGGGGTTGTAATGACAGATGATGCGAAATTTGAAACACAAAATAAGATAGCAGTAAACAGAGCAAAGAGAATAACGGGACAGATATTGATAACCTTTAAACGAAGGGATAGGAATGTAATGATTCCTCTACTGAGGATCAATGGGTGCATAGAACTAAATTACTGGGAAAGGTTCGCGAACTAGACATATATTCACTGGAAAGGAGAAGAGAGAGATACACTATTATTTACACTTGGAAAATAATGGAGAAACTAGTCCCTAATCTTACTCTGAACCCTATAACTCCCCAAACAACGGTGGAAAGTAGAAATAGTAGACTGTGTCGTATTCCCAAATTGAAGGCGAGACAGGGAACATCCTTAAACCTGAAAGAAAATAGTTTTGTGGTGAGAGGACCAAAACTGTTTAATCAGCTGCCCAAAGACCTAAGAAACACGAATGGTGTTGCAGTGGACATCTTCAAAAGAAGACTAGACGCCTGGCTCAGAACAATTCCCGATGAGCCGGGCGTACCTGGCTATGTGAGGTGGAGAGCACAAGAAACCACCTCACTACTTCACCAGGCCAACTTGAGAGGAGAGGCCACAAGCTTGACCTTCGCGAAATGAGGAATCATCGCACGGAACCTTTGTAAGGTTGTAAGGTAAGGTAAGGCCAGTGGTGGGCACCGTTAACCAAAAAGTTAACTTCGATAACGATAATCCGTTAACCCCAATTTTTAACTCCGATAACGATAATCCATCCAATAATTTTACTACAAAGTTAACGGAAGTTAACGATAATCCGTTAACGATAACTATTTCTTTACTAACATTTAAAAAAATCAAGGAAAAAAGCTTTAAAACCCATAGAAAATGTTTATTTATGCAAAATCCAACAATAAATAGGTATTTAACTGTATTTTTATCAAGTTTTGCCACTTTTTTGCTTAATAACTTTTTTTTTTATTTTTAATAAAAAATGTACTGATTACATGTTTTGAAACCCTTGTAACCACTAACCATTAACCAGGCACGTGCACAGGGGGGGGGGGGGTTGGGGTGCTTGAGCCCCTGCCCTTTTTCTTCATATCAAAAGTGCCCTTTTAGTCAAAATTCATAAATATATTGATTCGACATAAATTTGAATTAATTAGTTATATTTTTATTTAGTTACTGCTACTTCAACAGATTTTCAAAACTGGAATTACTTTGATCTATGATTTTTTTTATCGAATAATAAACTTAACATACCGTTACTATTATTTTGTCAATCAGGGAGGGCGTCCCTAGTGGTAACAGTGACTGCAGCTGTTCACTGTTGATTGCGTCTCTCGGGTATGTGGGTGTATTGTTTACCGTTTGTTTATTTTACGTTAACCTAAGTTAACTAGTGATTTCTCACTGATAATTATGGTAAGTTGGAATCCAAAGCAGTGTGACATTACTCCAAAAAATATTGTATGACATTACTCGTAAAGTTGGTAAAAACGTCCACGTCCCTACTTAGTCTTAGGCCTACTAGGCTAGGCCCATCAGTACACCAGTGTGTCAAACGATGGATTTTGGGTTTAGTACTGGCATGAATTTCATTAAATTAATAAATGATTTATTAAACAACATATCATAACCTTTTCATTTTTAATATGAAATTGATTTTTAAAAACAATACAATTTTCATTAAAAGTGAATAAAAATACCTAGATTATTTATTATAAAATGAGACAGGAGACAACAGGAGACTGCTATTATGATTTATTAAACATGTTGGCTTCCTTATTCTTCAGTATGCATTTCATTGTAGATGATTAAGAATATGATTTTTGCTTTTGTATTTTCCTGATAAGAATCAATATTTTTCTATTGCTACTTAAGAGCTGTGGCCATCATATTAAATAGCCCACAGTATATTTCTATAAATCTTTAATTTATAGTTTCATATTATTCCATATTTAAATGTATATCAGCAGAATACTGTAATTTATATGATGAGCAAGCTAAAAGTCAATATAAGTAAAATTGAATAATAATTGTAAATACACTCCAATATTTCAATATCTTCATATCTTTTGAAAATCTTGCAATAAAAACATGCCTTATTACAACAAATTTTCATTTATTTTCTTTAATCAGCTTTATATACAAAAATAATGCATTGAATTTAATGGAATTTAAGAATATTTACCACATACAATTTTAAAATTTTTCTTTGTGTGTGTATACATATATATAGCCTATATGGCATTGCGGATTTCATTTTTAAAAATGTTAGGGGAGTGCCCTTTTTTCAACTGAGCCCCTGCCCTTCTGAAAGTCTGTGCACGTAACTGCCATTAACTAAATTTTAATTTACCAGAGAATTATTATGGCGGGAACTGAAAGGTAAAATTAAATTTTAGGCACATTTATTAAAGACTATGACACAATGTGCTGGTTGCCCTTCAGAAAGACCAACTTCTCAAAGTTAGGCCCAACTGCCAGTCTTGACCTCTTGGGCCTCAGGATGTCCTTGCCGAGAGAGAAGAGCCGTTCCACTGCGGCAGAGGACGGAATTGGCAGACTGAAGTTATGGCGGTTTGAATTCATTCCCGGAGCGGTGGTCTTCCGTGAATGACTCCTCGCAGTTAACGTGTTAACGGACTTTAACAGACTAAATATCGAGTTATCGGAAGTTAACTGGTCCGATAACGATAAATGGAAATTAACTTCCGTTAATAGTCCGTTAAAAAAGTTAACTTCGTTAATTAACTGTTATCGGATTAACGCTTTAGTGCCCAACACTGGGTAAGGCTATATATATATATATATATATATATATACATATATATGTCACACACAGGCCGTGCATGGAACAAGGAACTCTTCTGGGAAAATTAAATCCACTAAAGTTCAAATAAGAAAAAGAAAAACTGTAGTATTTGTCATTTACCATTACTTATTCGAACTACAGTGGATTTAATTTTCCCAGAAGAGTCCCTTGTTCCATGCACGGTCTGTGTGTAACATAAAAGATCTCAAGGGACCATTCTGAGTTCAATCCCATACATACATATATATATATATATATTTCAGGGTGAGTCAAAAGTCTCCATACATAGGCAAAATGGTCATGATAAATAAATGATTATTTATTTTTTATTTTTTTGCAGGTGATGTGCTAAGATGCCTTTGTCCCAAAAAGAACGTACAGAGATCATTCTTCTGGCAGGATCAGGAAGCTGTTGCAAGGTTGCCGAGGATTTTAAAGGAGACACGCCCCCGGCACGCACATCACACAGACACCGTTGCCAAACTCATTAAGAAGTTCAAGAAGACTGGAAGTTTTGCAGACCAACCGAGAAGTGGCCGTCCACGAACAGCCACCGATGAAGGCACAGCGACCATGGTGCTGGCAGCGTTCGCAAAGAGTCCCCAAAAAAGCACTGGACGGATGTCTGCAGAATGCGGTGTCAGCCAAAGGAGTATCGTCCGCATTATCAAAGAGCACAGATGGCATCCATACAAAATGCAAATGTTGCAGTATCTTAGCGAAGACGACCTGGACAGGCGGCTGGAATTCTGTGAATGGGCAAGAACAAAAGTGGACGAAGACACGGAGTTCTCGGCTGGCATCCTATTTTCAGATGAAGCCAACTTTTATGTTCATGGAGAGGTTAATCGTCAAAACGTACATTATTGGAGTGATGACAACCCGCACTGGATGAGTCCCTCAAAGACGCAAGGCGCTGGAAAAGTGATGGTGTGGTGCGGAATATGGGTCAACACAATTGTTGGCCCTTTTTCACTGACACCAATCTGAATGCCGAAATGCATCTAAACATGCTGCAAGACATAATCATGCTGTCCCTGCTGAACGAGGACGGGGGATTTCCAGCGTACTTTCAGCAAGACGGGGCGCCACCCCATTACGGTATCTGCGTGCGCCAATGGCTGGATCAGCAGTTTCCGGGTCACTGGATTGGCCGCCGTGGTCCCGTGGAGTGGCCTCCGAGGTCCCCAGACCTCACCTCCCCCCTTGATTTTTACTTGTGGGGCACTTGAAGGCCATGGTGTACCAGGTGAAAATACAAAACATGGACCACCTAAAGGAACGCATTCGTGATGCGTGTGCACGCATAACACCAGACGTGTTAACGCGCGTTTGCCATGACTGGGAGGAACGCATCCGTATGTGCATTCAGTGTAATGGTGCCCACATAGAGCATATTTTGTGACTTACAAGTGATTGCATAATAAAGTGACCATTTTGCGTATGTATGGAGACTTTTGACTCACCCTGTGTGTGTGTTTGGTGTGTATTATATATATATATATATATATGTGTGTGTGTGTGTGTGTGTGTGTGTAGCGGCAGAGACACCAAATACTTTCGCGATTTCCACTTTACAATAAACCCACTGTTCCGTCGACACAGCCCCGACCAAGATGACGTCACATTCCGAAACATCCTCAAGCATTCCTGCTGCCCTGAACGTCACACCTCGACCTCGTTATAAGGGATTCCCGGGCACGACGCCTCGATCGCAACTCACCTCGTTCTCCAGTGACGAGAGATCTCACCATGTAACAATGTGTAATAATGATGTCATTAATCAAGTGCACATTTATAACATTTCAATACAACTTTCATTCAATCAACTGCAACGTTTATTTGTTTCATTTAAATCTTATTTATTTTGTTTAATGAAGGAAGAAAACTCTATTAATTTCCTTAATTAATAACATTATTTGATCTCAAAAGGTCAATGGTGACCCCAGCCTCAAGCAATCATAATCATTAACAACACCTTAACCTAATAAATAACATTATAATTAACATTATTATAGTTTCAATGAGGCACTATAATATATATATAGTATATTGCAAAAATGTTCCTACCAGGATTATCCAGTACCTCTTCAGTAGAAGGTGAGGGCTTTACCACCACGCTACGACACGATAAAGGTTAGGTCAACCTGGTGAATATTTCAACACCTAAGGGAACACATAACGCTTTCGCGTTCAAAGGTGTTTTCCGTATTAACTCCTCTGCACTCGAGTTAATGGCAGCATTTCATTCAAATCTGTGGTTTAACAATGGGAAACAACAAGTAGAATATCTTGCATGAACACGCACAGTTTTACATAATTCAAAAATACTCCCACCAGGATTCGAACCTAACACCTCTTGAATAGTTAATGGGTGAAGTTTCAAAGTCTTGAACAACTATCGCATAAATAAACATCTTTCTCTATAGGCTCTCACGCCCTAAAGCCTATAAATTCATATAAACTCAGTGTCTTTTACCTTTTGCTTAGGCCTAACTCATTTGATCCACAGTGTTTAACAGCGTCGTGTTAGGCTACTTTATTATATAGCCTACAAATTCATACAAACTCTCAAACTAACCGAATATGCTCTCTAAAGTGTTTCCAATAATGCGTATCGGACTTAAAATAGTACCACATGTAGGCTTAGTAAGTACCGTATTTTGTCATGTAATTATTGCATTTTAATACTATTGAATCACTACTTTTTTCCTCCATGTAACTACTCCTTTAATTCTCAGCAATCAACTTGTGCATTTCAATATGAACTATCTTACTGTTAATCACTGTAAGTAATTATTCTTTTATTTTTGCAAATTAAACCAAAAAATACAAAGTCTACTAATCTCCTTTCTTTATTAATTAATGGCTTTTATTATTTTGACCGGAAGGTGAAATGGTGACCCATCAAGCAAACATTAATTATTTTAATTAATCTAATTAGATTTATTATAGGGCCTACCGTCAGTTGGTCACTATATATACGTTGGTTAACCTTGGTTTTGCTTCCTCCCGAGTTGTTAATTTTGACGAAGGTCAAGCTTTTTGCTCCACCTTGGACCAACAGCTTAACGTGGAATCCGAACCATGATCCACCACGGGTGGTCAGAAATTACAAAGTTCTTCCCCAGACTCGATCTCACAACCTCCCGATCAGCAGCCGATGAATTTGTAGTCAGCGATGCTAACCACTACACCACCATATATATATATATATAGTGGGCCTAAGCTTAGCCGAATGAGGTGATGCTGATTAACTTAATGCTAGTGATTAACTGATGCAATGATTGATTGTTATAATGACAGGCTGGGTTAACAATTAATGATGTCCTACAGTATCACCGGTTGAAGGTGGCTAATGGAGTAGGCCTACTATAATATTTCTGAGTGATACGAATTGCTTCGAGGTCACCAGCTTGGATTACACCCAAGCAAATATTGTTAAGGTTAGAAAAATTACCTTATTGTTTTGAGTTTAGTTAAGAAAATAAATCTGTTATTAGTTCACAGTGAATAACGAATGATTGACAGTAATTATAGTGAATAACAATTATTTAACAGCCTTTATATTATGCTAAGATGACGTGAAGCTTAGCCAACAAGAGAAATGGTTAAGAGCTTAATTGTCAAGTAATACATTCATTTATGGTAGGCCAATGGCATGCAAAAATGGAACATTGAATGGGCCTAGTAATGATAAAGAATGCACGTGCGTTTAGTACACTGTAATTAGATTAGACCTTCATTTAGGTAGGCTAGAGTTACGCATAAATGGAACACTGAATGGGCCTAGTAATGATAGCAGGATTATACAGTACACGATTATGGTATTGGAATGACACTTGGATTAGGAAATAGGCCTACTGCGTTTCAACGAGAGTTAGTTTGAACGATTTGTAAAACACTTTGGGAGTATAGCCTACCGTCCGGCGGTAGGCTGATGTAGGCTTCACGAGAGTTACTTCGAAAAGATGCACTCATCTTACTAGGACGTCGCATACCTCTGGAGAAGAAGTGCTGAAGGTGGACCTATTACTGTTGACTCGAGGTGTCGTTGCTGTCCGTTGTTATGCACGTCGAGATCGTTCTCGAAGAGTGGGAGCTTGAAGGTGAAATTGACCGTCCGTTGTTCTGCAAGTCGAGGTCTTCACGGTGAAGTGTTTAACGGGCCTATTGGATTCTCCTTGACGGACGCTTTTCGTAAAGCGGCGAAAGCTGAACCAATGTGAAGTGATTTGAGCTTGGAGCTTCGTAGAAGATTCCCGTACTGAATCCTCCTTGAGGATGTTTTTTCGTAGCGTGTTGAACTTTGCCGGTGCTCTCGAGAATGATTGGTAACCGGTTGAGGTGTGATGAAGAGGCCAATGGAAACGCCTACTGCGGTAGTGTTGTTTGTTGCAGGAAGGATTTATAGCTTACGTCAAGTGATGCTTCGTGTAGAGTTGAGATGATGCTTGAGGGACTGAAGCCGGCTGAAATCGAAACGGTGCTGGGCTTCGAAGAAGTGCTTCTGCAGGCTGACGGCGGAAGGTCTTACTTGATCATAGATCGAAAGCCTTGAAAGAACAGCAGGCCGCTCCTCCGGCGGGAAGCCGGAGGGCGGTTGATATGACAAGTTGTGCTACTGACGTAGGAGAAACGTGACACGTGACGAGAAATGCAAGCGAGAAGTGAGCGAGCGAGCGAGTGAGAATGTGTATCAGTGGAATATCGCTTATATACCCTTCTATGCGTTCTTTAGTTGTTAAGGGCTTGCTTTCGCGGGCCTTTTAGGACAAAATAGATGTTTTCATTTTTTCTGATTCCTTGACCACGTGTGTCTTCTAAGAATGTTTGATGATGGCGTGGCAGAAAGAATTTGTTTGTCTACTTGTTAGTCTATTTCTTGTCGGTCCTCTACAAGTAGTTCCCTCTCAGAGACGAAGGAACGATACTAAGAAGAAATACCATTCTGTAGGGAGATCTGATGAGGCCACTCCGTGATTTGACGCTTGGCCTGGTATGTTGTGGAATTCCTGACGCAGGAAGGAGTGAAGGGTCGTCTCGGAGCGGGAGATGATCGGAAGAGGAGGCGCTGCTGTATGGGGTGGGGGTTCCGCAGGGGATGGGGTTGGGGTATGGCAGGAATGCAAAGCAATGAGGAGCGAACGAAGGAAACGAGAGGGGGCAGGGGGAACTGTGTTGAGTTCGAATGCGATGCCCAAAACTCGTCGCGTGGCTCTTCTCGTTGAGGTCGCTCCTGCCGAAGGGGAAGAAAAACCAAACGTGGTTCAAGTACCCAAGCAGGAGTAGTAAATCCACGGAATGATGCAAAGAGACAGCTGAAGAAGGCAGGGGATCGCCAACCATGTGCCTGAAGAGTCTGTTTTGCAGTACGGCCATTTTGTTGCGTGGATGCGTGTGTGAGTGCGTGCTTATTTACTTGAAAGAATGTTTTATTTTTAGGCCTTCCCGTAGGAATGGGGAGAGAAACACACGTCATGCTTGAGTAAGGCTGACCATATTTCCTTGAGACAAAAACGGGACATTGGGATGGCAAAAAAGGGACGGGGTTATGTAATATTCTGTATTCATGAAAAAGTAAGTACATAAACCGGGACAAAATTGACATTTTTATTAAAACGACGGGACGGCCAGGAAATATAAAACAAACGGTACTGTCCCGTTCAAAACGGTACGTATGGTCAGCCTATGCTTGAGGAAAAATTCGCTGGTGCAATAGGGCTCGTCGTTAAGGTTACCGCCAAATGATTTACCGTACAACGGCCGAAAAGGGACCATTCAATATTTTTTGGACGAGGTGGTGACGAAAGAATGCGCCGTTTGAAGCGAATTTGGGACTGACTGCAGCGCTCGGGGGGTGGGGTGGGGGTGAGTGTTGTCCTGAGATGTCCGGAGAAGAGTTCCGTGAGTCCCTCCACGATCCGTGTGACGGCGGGGCAGGACCCAATGCCAGTGGTGGCTTCTCCAAGGGGTCACCGCGCCCCTGCCGTCAGGAGATAGTGAGACTCGACTCAAAGGGGACGCAATCTTGAATTCAAAAATTGCAGTGATTGTGCCGCAGCACATGGCCGCGAGGCAGTAAGGCATTAATAACGTACCGCACGAAACGAAAGGCACTGTTTGCAAGTAGGCCTAGTTAATTTCGCTTTGAATTTATGAATACCGTATGTATATAAAAGTTATTTGATATGGCTGCAGAAAATGAAATGGTCAGTAATAGCTAAACACAAGGATGATTGGTGCTCTCGAGGATGATTGGTAACTGGTTGAGGTGTGGTGAAAAGGCCAATGGAAACGCCTACAGCGGTAGTGTTGTTTGTTGCAGGAAGGATTTATAGCTTACGTCAAGTGATGCTTCGTGTAGAGTTGAGATGATGCTTGAGGGACTGAAGCCGGCTGAAGTCGAAACGGCGCTGTGCTTCGAAGAAGTGTTTCTGCAGGCTGACGGCGGAAGGTCTTGCTTGACCATAGATCGAAAGCCTTGAAAGAACAGCAGGCCGCTACTCCGGCGGGAAGCCGGAGGGCGGTTGATGTGACAAGTTGTGCTACTGACGTAGGAGAAACGTGACACGTGACGAGAAATGCAAGCGAGAAGTGAGCGAGCGAGCGAGTGAGAATGTGTATCAGTGGAATATCGCTTATATACCCTCTGTGACGCGGAAACTTTCCCCGCCATATCTTGAGACGCCTTCTACGCGTCCTTTAGTTGGTAAGGGCTTGCTTTCGCGGGCCTTTTAGGACAAAACAGACATTTTCATTGTTTTTGATTCTTTGACCACGTGTGTCTTCTAAGAATGTTTGATGATGGCGTGGAAGAAAGAATTTGTTTGCAAAAAGGCCGTAACATATATTCTTTTCCGTTCCCTTGTTCATGATAAATGATATGAAGGGCGGAAGCCAAAGAGAAAGAGCGTTTATTTGTGTCAGCTACGAAACTCATTGTGTGGTAGGATTAAGACCCAACTGGAGCATGACGGACAAGGCAATTAGCGCGCGGTGTGACAGAAGCGCCTTTATTAGGGAACGTTGTTGTCTTGTGGCACATGATAGCTGTGATTACAAGAGAATGTCTTGGAGTGTTAGAATAAACGTTAGCGTATGTTAGAATAACTGTTTGAATGAATGATCCAAAAGAATGGAACAGCTGCATGAAATTCGGGAGCCTTTTAATGAGAGCTGATTTACAGATATTTAGGATGTAATCCCCTACAACAATTGTTTTATGAAAATGTTGATTTACAACTTTTTGGATTTGGTTTGAAACTATTGATTTTCTTTTCACGCAGTTCTCATTTATATATTTTCTTTGTTTGATTGCATCGATTTTTCTTATGTTTGCATAAAAGAAGAATTATGCAAATCTAATTGACTGTCTTTTGCATCGATATATTCTAATCCTTGCAAACCATTCAGAATCAAAGACTTATTTTTGCAAGTTATTTCGTAACCTTTCTGTAATATGCTTTGCATTTTGTTCCAAAAAACCCAACTTCCAAGTAGGTTACAGTGATGTGTGCTTTGATCTTCCTTTGTTATATATATATATATATATATATATATATATATATATACACATTTCAACTGCAAAGAACACGCAGTATAATTAACGTAAAGAACGACGCTTGTATAGGAGAACATTCCGCGCAAGATGAGGAGGGAGAACGAACAAATGAAAAAATGAGGTAACCACCCGGGAATCGAACCCGGGATCTTCCGATTGCCGGTCAGATATGATAACCATGGTGTAGTGGTTATCATATCTGACCGGCAATCGGAAGATCCCGGGTTCGATTCCCGGGTGGTTACCTCATTTTTTTCATTTGTTCGTTCTCCCTCCTCATCTTGCGCGGAATGTTCTCCTATACAAGCGTCGTTCGTTACGTATATATATATATATATATATATATATATATATATGTTACAGGGAATCTGTGTAACTAGAGATTTCATGAAATCCCTAAATCAAAAACAAATTTCTCAGATCAGCAAAATACAACCCGATGAGCTGCAACGAGTGTTCCATAGCATGGACAAACGTAGACAGCTCTACTTGGTGGCGAGAAGAGAACTTCAACAGTTAAAATTGACAATATCCTGTTAAAATACCTTTTGCCTCTAATCAACTCTTGTTAATCATGTGCTAATCTTTTTGTTTTTATGTCCCGTTGTATATATTTTTGTCATCTCGCCTTCTCCCTTCATTCCTTGACGAGGTGTACTTCTGAATACACGAAAGGCCTTGGAATAATTTTTTATTTTTCCTTGTGCGTTTGCATCGTATATATTATTATTTATATATATATATATATATATATATATATATGAAAATTATTTCACGAAAGTAACACGTGAAAAATATTTATGATGAAAAAAACCACAAAGGAAAAGAAACAGAATGGTGTTCAACGCTTTCGTCTAATGACATCCTCAAGAACACTGAACTAAATAAAGAGTTCGAGACTATATCTAGGTCACAAATTTTTTTTATATATAATAAATATAGAAATAAAAATTGTGGGAGGAGCATACAAATTTGTAAGGAAAACTACCAATTTTAGCACTAAGTTGCTATATATAGCACCTATATATAGACCTATGTATAGTCTCGAACTCTTTATTTACTTCAGTGTTCCTGAGGATGCCACTGGACGAAAGCGCTTGAGCACCATTCTGTGTTTCCTTTCCTTCGTGGTTTTTTCCACTCCTGTGGCAATCGGGCCACGTTAAGACCCAGTGCTGCTCTTGAAAGGTCTCTTCATTCATCTCTCCGCTGCGCCCGCTCCATCCATCTTTTTCGGTCTCCTCCATTTTGCTGGGTATCCTTCTCGACACAGTTCCTCCACCTCTTTCTCAGTCCAGTCTTCCGAGGGATCGCATTCCCTTCACATTTCCCACTAATACCCGCCTTGGTATTTTCGTCCCATCCATTCCTGCCATATGACCGGCCCATCTTAATCTAAATGATTTAATAACTTTGGTTATCATGTGTTTCTGGGTAATTTCTCTCACCTCTTCATTATGTCTTCTGCATTTATTTCATGATCGAATACTGGTCCTGTTATCCTTCTCAGAATGGCATTTTCAAAAGTTTGTAATTTTTTTTTATTTTTTGTTGAGTCTAATAGACTATAATAGCATCTATTTCCTGCCGCAATTCTTGAAATAATCTCCACTTCACTTCTATTTTCATTCTCATTCGTTAGGACTGATCCCAGATACTTAAAAGTCTCCACACAGTTCACATTTAAATCACTGATGTTAACATGTCCCTGAATCTGTACATTTCTTCTCGAAACCTCCATAATTTTAGTTTTACCTTCGTTGATTTGTAGTCCTACATTGTTTACAGTATCCTTGAATTGCGTGGCCAATCTTCTGATATCCCAAATACTCTGCTCCATTAAGTCAACATCATCAGCATATGAGAGGTTATTTATCCTCACAGTAATCAGTGTTATCCCCTCAGGACTCTGTGTCACTTCCCGAATATGACAAGATTAAATAAAAGGGGAGACAGTACGCATCCTTTTCTTAGTCCACTTTCGACCCCAAAGGGGTTTGTTAATTTATTGCCAACTCTGAGTACTTACTGCCCTCATAGCGTGCTCTGGTCATTCTTATTAACTTCTCTGGGATACCAAATTCTCTTAGTATGTTCCACATTAATGGTCTGTGGACACTATCATAAGCTTGTTTAAAATCTACAAACAAATGTAATTGATCTTTATTATACAGTATACACCCAATATTTCTCCTTCAGCTGTCTTATTAAAAAAGTCGGTCAATTGTTGATCTTCCCCTTCTAAAATCGCACTGATATTCTCCAATGATCTCCTCAGAGTATACCTCCAGTCTGTTGTGTAATATTTTGGTAAATATTTTATAAGCAGTGGGTAGTAGGTTTATTCCTCTATAATTACTACATACCAGTTTATCTCCCTTCTTATGTATCGGTATGATTATTCCCTCCCTTCAATGTTCTAGGATTTCTTCCTTTTCCAAAATTATTCTCAATAGGTTATGAAATTCCCTTTCCATTATTTCTCTTCCATATTTGCACAGTTCAGCAGGCAAGTATTCGCGTGTTGTCTCTCCATGGAGGTTTATAATTTCTCAAGCTTTTAATAGCTTTTGAAACTTCTGTTTGTGTTGGTGGTTCCAATTCCAATTCCACTCCACTATAAATATTTTCTTCAATCATGATCTCAGGATCTGGCCTATTTAATAAATTTCGAAAATAATCCTCCCAATACTTCATTACTTCTTCTTCTCCAGTTCTCACCTCTCCATCCCCTCCTTTTATCATACGTGTTCTAGCTTGATATCTTTTCTTTAGTGTTTTTAATACTTTGGTAATGTTTCCTTATTCTTTCCTCCTTCCTATTACTGTCAATACTTTCAAGTTCTAGATATAGCGTCTCTCTCTTCTTTCTTCTTAAATTATTCTCTTTGCCTGTCTACACTTATCTTGAAAATTTCCTTGTAGTGGTTCGTTATCTTGTCTCTGCAGTCACTTTTCTCTCACTCTCCTTCTCTCCTGAACGGCATCTCTACATTCACTGTCATACCATGGATTGTTTCTTTTTCTTACTAAATATCTTATCTCTTCCTCTGCAGCCTCTTTAACCATCTTTTCGAGCTCTCTCCATTTCCCATTGACTTCTTCACGCTCACTGTCCTCATCAGTTGTCATGCGAAGAATGCTAAAACGATTCTTTACATTAGTTTGGTACTTAATCTTTATCTGACGATCTTTTAATTTTTCAACATCAATTCTTTGTCTTTTCTCTGATGGTGGTGATATTTTCATTTTTAATTTGATCTTAATTTTTGCAATACAGTAGTTAAATAATGGTCAGTATTACAATCCGCTCCTCGAAAGCTGCGTACATCTTGAAGGGCAATTCGAAATTACCTATTATTAATAAGTATATGGTCAATCTGATTACTAGTTCGTCCATCTGGTGATTTGCGTGTCTGTGGATATCTTTATGTGGAAATACTGTTCCACCGATCACCATATTATTTGCATTAGCGAATGATGCAAGTCTTGCGCCATTTCCGTTTGATTCTTCATGCAGACTTTCTGTACCAATGGCTGGTGCTAAAGCACCACTCTCATGTCCCACTTTCGCATTCGTATCCCCCGCTATCACTTATTACCTCATGTCATTTTAGTTTATCAATTTTAGCAATTGATCATAAAGTTCATCTTTGTCTTCTTCATTACTATCTTCTGTAGGCGCATGTACTATAATGGATAGCTTGAACCATTTGCAATCTATGCGTATTCCAGCCAATCTTTCCTTGTATGGCCCGAACGCTTCCATCGCACTATACGCTTTCTCAGTCCAGCAGTACCCATCTCCTCGCTGATGTCTATCATCATCTTTTCCACTGTAGATTATGATATAGTCACCTATCCTACATTCCTCTTGCCCAGTCCATCTTATCTCCTGTAATACTACAACATCCACTTTGTACTTTTCTCTCTTCTATCATGTTTCTCGCACGTCGTATGTCCCGCCTTATACAAGCTCTTCACGTTCCAAGAGCCAGTCTTTAAAAGGGTTTTCCATTTTAATTGTTCATTTATTCTCGCCATGTCGTCAACATTATATCTGTTCGAATTCCGAGGCTTTTTATGAGTTTCCTTAACAGTAGGGGTTTTTTTAAGGCAGAGTCGTTAGCCCTATGTTCGTTTACACACGTCTAAACGGCCTGGGTAATCTGCATCAAATTTAGTATATACATTAAGGAAGAACCAGGGAAGGTTTCAGTAACACACCCGCCCCTCCCAGGAGAGCTTTTGCTGCGCAAGGGGCAACGGACGTTCTAATATATATATATATATATATATTATATATATATAGTTAAAAATGGTTAGCTTGCTTCGCAAATGTTTGTTAACCACAATGTCTTAAGCTTTCCTGAGGTAACAAGACGTGCTGAGCACAGTCTAATGCAAAGAATTAAAGAATCAACCAACCCAATTATCCAAGCTATCCTGTCATAAGTCATCTAAGCTATGGGCTTCATGGTACGAAAATGTCTGTATTTCCACTTAACTTCGATATAGCTATTTTTCATTATTCGTATTTTCATTCTTATTATTTGTATGTTTTAACTTTTACTCTATTTTTGTCTTTTTACTTTTTATTATTATTATTATTACTATTATTACTATTATTATTATTATTATTATTATTATTATTATTATTTATCACATGAACTTTGGTTTGCCAATAAAAATTTTCATATATATATATATATATATATAAAATAAATATTTTCCGTCGCTTGCAACTTATTTTCCTATTTAAAAAAAAATCTACTTTCCTTCGCTAATGATGAAGGCACAGACTTTAGATAAACAGGCGAGTCTCGCAGTATATACGCTTTCAGAGAGCTTACGAGATAACAATCATTAACTTCTGCATTTACTTTTGAATTTCTCTTTAAATAGAGAATCCCGAATGGCAATAAGACGAGAAACAAACAGCGATACAAGGGCAAATATTTGCGCAGCCATTCATTCATTCTTTCAAAATTCGTCTCACCAATCAGGGAGCAGGACCTGTGCTTGATTTGCATTATTTTCTTCGGTCGGGTTAATTGTTATACCTGTACAGGCAGGTAAAATTTTTGCGGAAATTCTTTCCACAAAGACTAAAATAGTGAACCTATATATATTATATATATATATATGAGAGCCCCGCAAGGGGGTTCTAAGCTCGTGCTCTTGAGTGCTCTTTGTGCTCGTTTGTACGTGCTTGTTCCTGGAGGTTTCACGTGCGCCCTCCCGGCCCTAGCACCCAAGGATGATGGGGCTCGACCCTGCAGTCCTTGTCATCCTTGGTCTTTTTCCACTTCGACTGTCCCCTCCACCCTTTCTTTTTCCTCTGTCTTTCCTCTCACTTTTTCTTTGTTTTTCCGCTGAGATATGCCCTTTTAAATAGAGGCGAATCGGTTCTTCCCGAACTTAAAAAAAAATATATATGAGAGAGAGAGAGAGAGACAATGTGTGTGTGTGTGTGTTTATCATGAAAAGATGTCCAGCCAAAACAGGATTAAATTACTAACAATTCATTAAGAAATGCACAAGCTGTACTTTTGCTTAAAGATGTATATACCCTCCATCCCCCCCCCCCCCCCAAATATATAATGCAGATGTTAGAAATTTTAGTACTTCTGTCAACTTAGTGTTAAACTAATTCGTTAATTTCGTTTATAATGTGTATTTCGTGAATACAGAACAATACTAATAAGTAATATATATATATATATATATATATATATAGTGTGTGTTGTGTGTACAGTTACCTAAATAAGTCTTAAACATGCATTCCTCACTGAATAATATTTACAAAACACAATTGTAACGGTACGACAATCTATTTTTAGTCATTATAAAACACAACAAACAGCTTAATTAACTCCTTCATTATATATATAACAGTCTCAAAGGCGATCAACAGTAACTTGTGCATGACCTCAACTCTTTTGTCGCCCAGAAAAAGCCTTGTTTATCACGTGTGTGTGTGTGTGTGTGTGTGTGTGTGTGTGTGTGTTTTATTCAACATCTGATTTAGTTACGCACGAAAATTTTATTTAATCTGTTAGTTTACGTATATATTTTCAGCTGAAGTGAACCTAATTACTTTGTTACTGAAATCGTATGACAAAGATGCGTAAAATATGTTTGTATTACATTTATATTAAGACTAATAAGGAAATATTTCAACACACACACACACACACACACACACACACACACACACACACACATATATATATATTATATATATATATATATATATATATATATATACGAGACTTATATAATATAATATAAATAAAAGTATATTACGATCAGGGCCGGATTAACTATTATTATTAGGCTAATAAAGCTGAAGCCTTACGCCCTCGAGTTTAGGCCCTAATTTTTATTTCATAACCCCTAAATCTTTGTCACAAGGTTGGTTAAGTTATATCATATATAACTGCATACTTATATCTTCAGAGGTGGAAAATAAGAGTGTTTTTAGTTTTAGTTCAGAGTTTTTTTGTCATTATATATGATGGTGTATTATTGTCGATACGTATGTATGATGTTCATCCATTTTTGTATGATTGGCTTTAAAAGTGTTTATCTGTTTTCGAAATTGTTTTTCAGACGTTGGGAATTTGGGTCTAGCGCAGACATGGAGCTGATTACAAAATTTGATTATGATTTGATTATGATTAATGGGGTGCGAATATTTTTTATTTTGATTTGATTATGATTAGTGGATTTGCAAAAATGTTGATTATGAATTGATTACACTGCCCAACACCAATTTTGCTGATTTAATTCTAACACCTGTTTTTAGGTAACTTTGGTGTGCTGATTTAAAAAATCACCTTAGTTTTTGCCTATCACGTCAGGTTTTCGAGCAATCAAATACGGATATTTTGGAGATATCGCATTTTGGCAGGGTTTTGCCCATTTTTTTTGTTTTCAAAAAATAAGTTTTTACATACTCAGAATCAGCATGGAAAAGTAAACAATTGTGCAGGGAGTGAACTTTAATATACAATGGTAATATTGACACAAAGTGATTAAAAGTGTTTAAATAAGCAAAAAATGAATCCATATTAAAGCAAGCACTGGACCAGTTTTCTTAACATTGTCTTTTTCTTGTTTTCTTACTTTTCAGTGCTGATAAATTTTCTCTTATAGGACTTCCTAGAATGAGAGATGTCAAGACAATCTCTCTGCAGGCTCCAGCAGTAGTCAGCCATCATATGGGTATCCCATCTTCCTTAGTATCGTTCTTCCATCACTTTGATATCTTGGAACCTTTCACCTTGCTCTTCACTAACATCAAGATTTTCTGGAAATTTATCCAGATGACTGTTGAGATAGTGAACTTTAATGCTCATGTTGCAACCCAACTGCTGAAAGTTTAAAAGTAACGTCACTAGCGGAACCGGCTGCTCTCGCTCCGCCAATGGGAAATCTCTCTCAGATCATGACGTCACGCTCACACCTGGGGAAATCACAGATACCCAAGATTTTAATATGTTGTACATGACCTTTAGATTTAATGCACAGATTTGTGTATTCCACAGATAAAATTTTAACAGCAAAACAGCTGTTAACAGGTCTCAAAAATCATCAATTTTGATAAACGCCCTTCATGGATCACCCAAAATAGGCATATTGCATTGCACGAAAACCTGATGTGATGGACAAAATCTAAGGTGATTTTTGAAATCAGCACATCGATATTATCCAGAAACAGGTCTTAGAATTAAATCAGCAGCAAAAAATTTTTTTGTTGGGCAGTGTTATGATTAGTGGGCTCGAAAAATTTATGATTATGATTTGATTATGATTAACATTTTTTATTATGATTAGATTATGATTACATGGCTTAAAAATGTCGATTAAAATTTGAATTTGTTTGCCAGTTAAATATGATTAAATTATGATTACCATGTCAGATATTGATTATGTGTATTTAAATATGGAATCACGAGTAATAACATACAAGCAGAATATGTTAATGAATAAATGTACAGTGTATACAGCAGTATTCTAGTATATGTACTATATTTTGCACTCAAAAAGTCACAAAAGAAAATCTTACGTAAAATTATTCTTCCATAATTATCACATGGTGAAGTTACAATGAACGATTGATATGTTTATTACATATTACATAATACACTTTAATCATTGAATAATCATTGATTATAACATTCGTAATTTTTATTATGATTTGATTATGATTATATATATTTTCTAATTTTGATTATGAATTGATTATGATTGCATAATCACCATCATAGATTATAATTATTTGATTATGATTAATAATCAACCCCATGTCTGGTCTAGTGTAATGATCATTCAGCATGTCGAAGAAAGGGGGATGTTTTGTTTGATATTACAGTTTAAAGCCAGGAAGGAAGAAATCGTTCTCTATTTGAATTGTATGCTGATTTTGCTGGTTTTTTTTTTTAATGTACATAGCTTTGATTTTTATTAATTGTTAAATTTGGATAAATATACATTTGTATTTGTTTGAAGATTTTATGAATTATATACAATGTATAGTACATATATAGGCCCTTCCCTCTCATTAGTCTTCCGTCTTATTATGCTTAGATTTTCAGTATTCCATCTGTTCAGGGGAAGTGCTCTTTCTTTGATTGTGATGTTTTACGGACGAGAAAAACAAATACTCTGTCTAATTAGTTATAATATGTAATTTTATAGCACGAGTTTTTCTTTGCATTCTGAGAAATGTGGAGAGAGAGAGAGAGAGAGAGAGTGTGTGTGTGTGTGTGTGTGTTTCGTGTGTTCAACGTTGAAATTCCCCGCAATGCAACATTCCCCTTATCCATCATCAAAACCCTTTTCCCTAAACAGAGTCCGCTGTTGGTCGTGATATCTGTGCTAACATCGTTTGCAGCAACTCAAGGGGAGGACGAGGGAAGAGGATCTCTTAAGAATTTCTGATGCACATTGGCCGCCTACATATCATCTCTCTCTCTCTCTCTCTCTCTCTCACACACACACACACACATTTGGCCTTTCGATTCTGATCAAAATCGATGATAATCCTCTTCCGTGCAACATTTACCACACATTAAAAATTGACCAATGCCACCTCTGTATAATAACACCATCCGTGAACCAAAGGTGGGGACTCGGCTGGGACGAACAGGGGTGGACACAACAACTCTGCGCGGCGGCAGAGATCTTATTCGATAAACACCACGCAATAGACCAATAATAGGCTTCACTGTATGACAAAACCGGATGTTGAAAGCGGAAATGAATCTTGCCTTATCACAAGGTAGGGGTAAGGAGGGGGAAAAAGTTTGGGGGTAGGGGTTTGGTCGCCGCCTAATCCTCCCCGTGCGTTATCAGAGGCCTAAAACACGGCAATGAAGAATTAAGAACATGTTGCAAATGAGCTCAATTACACAGACAATTTTTAATGCTCAAATGTTGTTCGTGAAGATTTTCACTCGAAACGCGAAGTGAACGATTTAGAACAAATGAACAGATTATGGCTGCAATTGCTCAGAAAGAGGATGTCTGTCTTGTCTAATCGTCCTATCTTCTCTCTCTCTCTCCCTCATATATATATATATATATATATATATATATATATATATCATATGATCTATCTTATTTGTGTTCATTTGACAGTTACAAGATGATGTGTCGACTTCTTTTGAGCTCAATTTTATTCTAGTTACGATAATTGAGTCTCACCCTGGATTCGTTCAATGCATGGTTTTATTGTTACAGAAGCTATAAACGAAGGAAAGGGTCGCGTATAAACTTTATACGTATGAACATTCTTCGTAAAGGGATTGGTAGCTTGGGAAGGGATAGGTACTTTGGGGGTCCGCATTTTCTGTTAATTTCTTTTTTCTTTATTAATTTCCTCTTCTCTCCTTTTTCTTCTTTCTCATTTCCACCTTATTTTCGTTTTCGATCGTAAACCTTGGATGTCATTAGTAGGGTAAACTACTGTACTACTACTACGAGTACTAGTACTACGAATATTATAATAATAATTGTTATCATCCTTATCATTATGATGATAATGATATAATGTCTGTTTTATATGGGAACTGAGCCGGAAACAAAGATGAATATCTTTTTAATGTCTCTCTCTCTCTCTCTCTCTCTCTCTCTTTCTGAAAAATAAGCCTTCTCAAATAGCAGCGCCAAACAACACCTTTGGTGTTTTCGTGTCCTGATACACATCAGCGTTGCGGTGTTAAAATTTTACTACCTTTATAGTAAGGCAACTCCTTAATTATTTATTTATGTGCTTACATGTACGCATTCAGTGTATACTAGTTTATGTGCGTAGATTACTGAAGAAGATACGAGTGAAGCCACATCTATGGTGGCATGCGCTGACCAACATTGCATGCTACCCAGATAAGATTTTAGATCACTTCATGCGCATAGTTTACGGTTTTATGGCGACATTTACAGATTTATTACTCGGGTTCATGAAAAATAATTTCGGTTTTCGGGTATGTTCACTATATAAAGTGTTTACCCATCTTACTTATACAGAAAATCATGTATGAGGCATGTATGTATAATATATGCCTGTATGCACTAGTGTATATGTATGTATGTATGTATTTGTATGTTAGTTTGGAATAAATTGTTGAAAAACTATTAACATTATTGTGTGCTTTTTTTTTAACTTAAATAAAAGTCATTAAATAATGGAAAATGAATGCGATGTTTCGTCTAGAAATTGGAAGTCATCTTCTAGCCAGAGAAATAAGAAATTAGAAAAGATGTTTACACGATAGAACACATTATGCTTTTATAAGAAAGGGGAAGTCTGCTACATGCAATGCTGTGCCCGCAAACTCATAAAGTTAGCGCCGCTGACGCTAACGCTAAGCATTTCAACAGTTAGTTCCACTAATGATAACGTTAAGCATTTCAACAGTTAGCGCCGCTAATGCTAACGCTAATTTTGTCGCTAATTTTTTGTGAAACCACCCCAATTTATATAAATGTTCTGCCTTCCATAATTTACTTACATATATTAGCACACACCTTGATATAACTGGTTGCTAAGGTACAAAAATGTGACGTTATAGTCTACGAAAATAAAAACATTTTTATGTAGGAGTCGAGTTCTTTTCGTATATATTAATAGCGAAAACAAACCAACGGAAGAATAAATTTTATTAAATTTATACAAGTGGTTTTGAAAAAATTAGCGATTAGGAGTTAGCGATTGACTTTCTCTACCCGTTTCGCTAACAATTTTAAAAATTAGCTGCGCTAACAGTACCGCTAATAAAAAGTTAGCGGCGCTAATTAGCGCCGTTAATCATAGCACTGGTTACATGCCATGTCCTTGAAACAGTATGTAGCAGACTTCCCTCTTTTGTTCTTCAGTTCTTAAAAATGTACGTCATGCACGAAAATGCGGTGCCGGTATAGATTTTTTTTTCCAAACTGTATAGGTTCGCATATTGTACGTGATTAATACTAAATTTATTTCAACATGTGCTCAGTATATCATAGATCTCTGAGATCAGTTCATTCGAGTATCGTGTTAATAATATATGTAAAATATCTATCTGGGAGTTTATCTTACACTGGAATCGATTCGTATACATACTCCCCTTTAAACTTGGGCTCAAGGCTGGACACGAGGCATATTGTGAACATTCTGCGTTGTTGAACGTATTGTGTTGTTGAACGTATAAAATGTTAACAAGTTCATTCAAACTGAAGTTAACTATTGGTGTGTACAGACTCATTGCAAAAGTATGCAAATGGATGTTCTTTTGCTGCGCACTGAAATTTCCATCTAATTATTCGTGTTGGCAGACCATCGCAGTATCCACCCTGTTCATTAAAATGGAATGCGACACAACATTCAAAAATTCTAATTCCGACCGGTATTAAAGGACGAACATATAGCTGAAAGCAATTAAGTTTTAGTCATTTGCTGCAGTTTGAGGACCACTTTGAGCCGACGAAACCACACACACACGCACACACACACAGTATCCTGTTTTAAATACGAAAATGATATTTCAAAACCGTTTAAGAAAAATATTGAAGCAGAATATGAATGAAAAACCGTAAAGAAATGAGCAAGAAAAGATTTGTGAACGAAAAAGACCTTGATCTGAAATGGACGTTTCAAAGTAAAAGCTTCGAAAATATATTTCTTTCAAGATATAAAATTAATAGGTTTATCCGCACATCATGTGATGTTCAGTAATAAACTGTATATAGAATGCACTTTCTTATGTATAAATAAAAACTTCTAACTTTCCAAAACTTTTCATTAAATAAAATCTACTCTCTCTCTCTCTCTCTCTCTCTCTCTCTCTCTCTCTCTCTCACACACACACACTAACGAAGTCTTTTTGCCTCTCTCGAAAAACCTTTCAAAATATTAAATGCATATTTTTATTATTTCGCACTGCAGAAGCTATCAGATGGGCGCAAGATGAGAAGCTCTACTCAAATTTAGTAAAGTCACTCCTGTATAAACTGTCCAACGGTGTATAAAATTAGCCAACATGTAGTAACATTGTCGGGCACTGGGCATCGAAAAGATAACGCCATCACAGCCAGCGTACTACGCAAAACAAAAGAAAGATTGTGTACTTTCTTATTATACTTTTTCTATCTAGATAACGTGTCTCATCGATAAAGTACTTGGTATGGATATGGATTTTAGAACTCCGATTCTAGAAGCTATTAATTGCCTCTCTTAAAACACATTTTCCAATCTCCCATCATTCGAATCCTGATAATATTTTCTCATTAAAGTTCCATGGCGTCAAATTGCCATTCCATTTCCAGGACTAGGTTCCTAGCCCTTTTCTAGGACATTAATCCGACATCAGAGTCATTGAAAGATGTTCAAAAATCCTCGAATTATTTTTCTCCATGCATGACCACCTGTTGGAGAGAGAGAGAGAGAGAGAAATTCTCTTGCCAAAAGTTTTAAAAAGTACTTTTTAATCCTTAAAATGATCCCAATAAAATTCGTATGGCAGTTTCAGTATATATATATATATATATTTTTTTTTTTGCCCTAGGTCGACGGATTACATGGATTACAAGTATTAAGTACGCATTATGCCGAATTTTATTATCAACCTCTCCTCAAGATTTGGCCTTTTATTGCCCTTCGAATCACATTTCGTTTATAAAATGTAAATTGTAGCGTTACTGCGACGTTTCTGCAAGTTACTTATTGTTTGAATATGTTCCTCGAAGCTATCAAAATTTAAGTGTGTGTGTGTGTGTGAGAGAGAGAGAGAGAGAGGGTGCTACTGTAGTATGCGGTCTACCTACGATTGGTTAGGTTTAATCATGATATTTTCGTTAAAACTAACGAAAATATCATGACTAAACCTAACCAATCGTCAAGGGCGATTGACAATGGGATGTAAACAAACAATTAGTAAACACGATAAGAAGCTATAATTAAAAGGTAGACCGCCGAATCGTAGGTAGACCGCATACTACCGATAATTTTTCATTTTTTTAATTCATTTCCAATAGTTCTTAATATCCTTTGTGATAAGCTTATTACAGTTTAATAGTTTTCTCTGATCACAACTTAGAGAATCAATTAAACCGGTATTGTGGAATTCATAATGAATCCACCAATTCGTAAAAGCTTAATGGTTGTAGGACAGCAACAGATATTTTTAAAAAATATTATATTCGTTGCATGTCTGCCGGGCGTAAGTTGCCCGCCTATTTTAATGATGTTTATAAGATTTCTTCCGTTGAGTCAGGCACCAATCAGTATTTTAAGAACTAATGAGTAAAACGTATAGAAAGAATGCAGTAACATTTTTAAAATTAAGAAAACTGTATAATTTCTTTAAGCAATTCAAAGTACGATATTGTTGATTCTCACAAACAGCTGTTTGAGACCATGCGGTGTTGCCATTCGGTTCGAGTGAGTTCTCAAAATTTTATTATCAGGTAATTCAGTACTCTATTATCCGTTGGTGAGCGAGTGTGTTGTGTCGTCTCCTCTCTTCTTCAGCAGTGAAGGCGTGTACTCGGTGGATATATCGGATCGTATGGGATATGGAGTAGTGATTTCATTGAAATTTAGATATCCAAATTTAATTTAAATTGGCGGAGTATATGTAAGCCTTGTTCCGTATATAACAATATATGATATAAATAAACCCAGGCTTAATTAAACTATCTTGAACACGAATTGTTAACTTATAAGGTTACCAATATGAATAAATACCGCTGTTGACATTTAAAATTAGTTAAGAATGCAGTAGCCTTAACATTTCTGTTATTTGATACGAGCCTACGCGAGAGCCTAGCATCGCTTATAAAGTTTAACGTACCTCTTACTTTTCTAAATAACTGACGAATTAAGGTCCAATAGGCCCACCGACGAGACTTAAGTCCTTAACAGATTCAAAAACTATTCCGTAGACGTAACATAAAAGGAACAGATCAATGGTAAGTTTGACTGTAGCTACAGTTGCTTATAAAGGCTAGGTTCTTTTTTATTAATGTAGGCCAATGTTGTAATTTAGAAATAATACAGCTCCGCAAGTTTGCTGGAATTCTCACTCGAGCGAACATGCAGTTAGAACCCCTTTAGGCAAAACTAGGCCAAAGCCTTAACTATCAAGAAAAATCATGAGATTTGACCGATTTGTTGATGTAGATACGGTAGCCTAGGGTTTGGCCCTTTTTAATAAGGAAATTGCATAGGTTTAACTTAATTGGAGTCTTCTGACTATAAGGATGAGTCCATCATCATTGCAAGGCCTAACCTATGCAGGTTATATTTTGGTAATACTGGGCCTACCTACCTACGATAGTACTGCGCGAGGCTGAAGTGTTAATGTCATTGTACTACATCATAACCACTTAATTTTGTTAAGCCCTGGGCTACTAACTAGAATACTAGATATCAGGTTGAAAACTCGCATTCTATAAAGTTCATAATCACCTAATCTATAGTTAAAAAATAAGCTTAAAAAGTGTACCTAGAAATTTATTTTAATTTTTTTTATTAAACTTTAATATTTTACGCATACTTGAGCACTAATAGAACATTAAATTTAATGTTGATATCCTAGCGTTAAGTAGGCCCTATTACTCAGAAAGGGGTTGTGTTCTATACCCTGTATCAAATATTAAATTTGATGTCTTTGATAGAGGCTATCGTAAATAAATTAATATATTTTCATTTCCTTCTGGGAAGTGGTAATTAGTTTAAACCCAGTCTGTTACCGATATGGCCTACCGTTACTCGACTTCGCACGAAATATTCCTACGGAAAAAACCCAGAAATTCTGGTACCGGTATCTCTGGGAAAGTCGCTAATAGTTTTTAACGAGAGTAGACTGATTGCACATTTCCTTCAACTTAATTGCCTTTACGAAAGACTTGGGAAAACAAAGCTTAAAATGTTTACGAAACAGGTAAAATTTCGGAATTCAAACTCAGTCCACTCCCAACTGTCTCGATTGTGGAAATTCGTCGCAGTAGGCCCAATATGATCTTGCTAATGTGTAACTTAGTGCAGTTTGAGTGGAGGCCCTACATCTACTGTAATCTACTTCTCAGTTCATCCAGAATCTACTTTTTGGGTCATCCTAAGCCTACCTGAGGCTAAAATTGGCCGTATGTGTTGAGCTCTTTCGAGAACTTTTCGCGGAAGCCAAGCATTTTACACCATTTGTTTAGTCCATTATTCCTGTGTCCGTATGAGTTCAGCATTCGTAAGCATTCATCTCTACCCCGAAGTTAACATGGTCTTCAAAGTCATGGTCCCAGTTTAACTCCGTGCAAGTCCAGTGCTGGACTCCATTAGCCACGAGTCAGAATTGAGGTTCGCCCTTGCCTTTCAGTTAACAAAGGGAGAAAGGCTTTTAGTAGTCTTGCCTTCTTCAGGCGGGTCATGCTCGGTGAGGCGTAACCGCAGACGAAAGTGAGAGGCCACTTTGCCGTCTCAATTTTGCTTAAATTTTTTAACTTGATGTTTAATTGGTGGTTCCTTTGTTTTAATTTCATTTCATTTCATTATTTTGCCCAGATATTCCATTTAAAGGTACGCTTGTCGCAGCTAGCAGATTCTTCGATACAGTACACTGTAAAGCATCTTGTTTAAGGCAGTAGGTTTAGGTAGCCAATTTTAGGTTGTGTGTGTGTTCCCTACGGAATCGCGACAATCTTTATACACAGCCCATCGCGACACGACCGTGCGTATCACATTAGCAGTGTGGTGGTTTATCTTTATAAATGCTATCTTTTATCATGAAAAAAGGGATATAATTAAGGTTACATTAAATTTACTATGGTTTTTAGATTAGGAAAATGGCCCGGCTTTGTAGGGTAGCCAAACGTTTTGCGTTTCACGCAAGGATAATAGGTGGCCTATAAGTTAGGCTGCGATTGGACCCTATGGTAGGTTTAATTAGTGAAATTGACTTGCCAACTAAAATTATTATTGCAGAGATTTCCTTTGACCTGAAACAAAGCCAAGGTTGCGGGGTTGATTTGACCCTTGAAGGTGGCAGATTTTGAACCTGAGGTCACCGGAGTTGGTGATGCGAAACATCGACGGTTTAGTGGAACCATTTTACTTCTTATGTCACATGAATGCTCTCTAATATGGACCCCTTTAATTTAATAGGCCAGTGTCGCCCCACCGTGTACAATATCCACTAACAGTGGATTAAGTAAAATTCCAGAATCCAGACGCAGTTCGCAGACGTACTTCATAATTACTAAGCTATTAAAGTATTAGAATTATCATTGAGCTGTGTGTAGATTCTGAAATTTTGCCTTAGATTATCGCCTATTTTAGTAATATGCCTGTTAGGCATATTAGCTTACGAGCCTTCTAGACTGAAACGTGCCTTTGATTTAAAATAAAATATTTTCATTACACCCACTGTATTGTGTGTGACAAATTTGTATCTCGTACTAAGAGCGACCTAATACTTGTAGGCCTTATTATTTTGGGGTAGGTCTTGGTCCAAGATGTAAGATGGGTAAAAAGACTGGAATTGTACCATGTCTAATATGCCTCGAGGCAGGGTTGGTAAAAATTTTTTTTTTTGAAAAAAACAAACAAAAACCATTGGTTTTTAATATACAGCCTGTAGGCTTATATATATATATAAATTGAGGAAATTGAAAACTTTGTATTTCTCATAATTTAATTGCTGACAATTAGAAAAAAAAAGAAATCAATAGTTTAACCATAAACTAAATAAAATAAACATTTAACTTGACTTTGGTCATATAGCTAAACAAATATTAAAAAAATAAAAATCCTTTAATGCATGGTACAGTACTGAATAGAAAAATAAACAAAAGAAAAATATATTGTTTTTGGCCTTTAAGTTTATAGATATAGCCTCTAAATTTATTTCACATTAACTATTTGTTAAAACATTTATAAATAAATACAAGTTTAGAAGCTTTATGAACTAATTTATTCCTTAATTTGGACTGTATCAGTCCAAAAGCAGAAAAAATTCTTTCAACTGCAGCATGAGATGACAGTTATGAACACTGATGCATTGTTCTGCACATCTTCAGACAGTTCCCTGATAGATCTCCATCATGCAAGTGGGGTTATGTTTAGATTAATGGAAATACATGCATGCACAAAATATAAATCCAAGGTTGCCTACGTATATTCTTTTATTTCTTCATATACTTTTGTTTTTTTTGGGGGTTTTTAAAATTTTTGTAATGATTTAAACCATGGTTTAAACCAAACAACCCTGCCTCGAGGCAAAGCCCAGACCCTATTCGCTGTACAGTAAGTAGTCTGTTATGTATATGCTCTGTGTACTCGCATATTGGTATCGGGCTAGTCTGGGTTCATTAAACGTACAGTTGCCTCGATATATTTGCAGGCGTTCCCTACCGGATCTGTGTAGAACCTGCTGACGGCTAAGTTGACCACTAACTTAGTCATTGTCGATAGGACAGTTTTATTATCTTTTATTTGTAACTGCCTAACTTGAAAGCAGTTCATTCAAGTTTGTTAACTGTATTCCTTTCTGATAGGCAAAGCCAGCTAACTTATCCATTAAAAAAAGATAATGGCATAAACCGTTGCCTTCTGAATAGCGGTAGGCCTTTGCCCTATTGTGCTATAATTAATTACGTTGGTACCGCCATTGCCTTTTATTCCCGACCTTTATGTACCCCTCCATAAATAGAGGAGTCGGTTAGAATGTTTCCTTCGGAGGCTCGTTGAAAATTTGATGGGAGTTTTAGTGCTCGATTTAGCCCAAGCAAATCAGGAAATGCAACATTAGCGGATTTTGCTTAAAAGTTGAAAAACAAAAGTCAGCAACGAGATTTGTTGACGAGTGATTCTGAACGGCTTTCATTCTTCCTAATTGTATTTCTTCGTTAAATTTTGACCCGGGTAAAGTAGCCTATTTAAAAATTCTCTCTTCTGCGCAGGTTTACTCTGTTCCAAATTATTAAGCAGATTGCATTTTCTCGAATGTTTTCAAAAGTTTTTCACCGATTTCAATGAAATTTATAGCAAATAATTACTATATATAGCAGCACTGATGGTATTCATTTCGATAAAATATTTTGATGATTAAAATAATTCTCATTTTATTGAAAATATGTAAAATATTGTGTTCCGAATTATTAAGCAAGTATTCTATTTACAGATCTAAATAGTTAAAATGGGTAAGAAGGATGATTTAACACTAACTGAGAAAAGAAAAATAGTCAAGTTACTCGCTGGAAATATAAAATTTATTGAAATTGCGAAGCAGTTTGACAAAGCTTATCCAACTGTAAACAAGTTTGTAGCGGAGGGTACCAAACTGAGGCAGCGAAGTGATAAAGGAGCTATAAGAAAAGTGACAAAGCGGCAGATATCTGTAATCAAGCGCAAATTACAAAGCATCCATTGTCCTCAAGTAGAGAGGTTTTTGAGCAGGCTGGCATACATAATGTACCAAGAACATCTCTATGTGGAATCCTCCAAACAATTGGCAAGACGTGTAAACCTACGATTCAGTCACCATTAACACCCAGGTACAAGAAGCAGCGTGTTGAATGGGCGCGTCAGTACGTGAAAACAGATTTTAATACTGTATTGTTAACCGATGAATGAAGAGCAACCCTTGAGGGATCTGATGGTTGGTCAAGAAGATGGGTTGCTAAGGGTCAATCTCTACCATGGAATGAGGTTTTCTTTTAGAAAGTTTGTGTTAGACTGGGCATTCATTTTTACACCATCAGGCACTCTGTATGGGACAGCTACTTCATTGCCTATCAATCCTGCCCAAAACATGACACTACCTCCACCTTGGCGTCTTAATCTCGATGGTAGAAATTGGCTCTCAGCAATCCATCATCTTGACCAAACATCAAGTCCCTCAAGGGTTGCTTTTCATTCATCGGTGAACAATACAGTATTAAAATCTGTTTTCACGTACTGACGCGCCCATTCAACACACTGCTTCTTGTACCTGGGTGTTAATGGTGACTGAATCGTAGGTTTACACGTCTTGCCAATTGTTTGGAGGATTCCACATAGAGATGTTCTTGGTACATTATGTATGCCAGCCTGCTCAAAAACCTCTCTACTTGAGGACAATGGATGCTTTGCAATTTGCGCTTGATTACAGATATCTGCCGCCTTGTCACTTATAGCTCCTTTATCACTTCGCTGCCTCAGTTTGGTACCCTCCGCTATAAACTTGTTTACAGTTCGATAAGCTTTGCCAAACTGCTTCGCAATTTCAATAGATTTTATATTTTCAGCGAGTAACTTGACTATTTTTCTTTTCTCAGTGTTAAATCCTTCTTACCCATTTTCACCATTTAGATCCATAAATAGAATACTTGCTTAATAATTCGGAACACAATATTTTACATTTTCCAATAAAATGAATTATTTTAATTATAAAAATATTTTATCGAAATGAATACCATCAATGCTGCTATATATAGTGATTATTTGCTACAAATTTCATTGAAATCGGGGAAAAACTTTTGGAAACATTGGAGGAAATGTAATCTGCTTAATAATTTGGAACGCAGTGTAATTACGGTACACTTTAAATAATAATTTGCAAGTTATTGATTATCGTAAGCCGTAAGCAGAGGTGCTTTGGATATACTAAAACAGTTTTTGAGAAGAAAGATTGGTGGTGTGAAATATACATTGCAGATCTTAGTCCGGAATACATTTCATTCTCTAAAGATGTGCAGTACGAGTCATTTCTAAACCGGAAACGCAAATGCAGCCCTCTTATCTCCATGGTGGTAAATTTTAACTATTCCTCTCAAGCAGAGAACTTAGGTTTATCATGTTCGAACAGTCGTCAAGAGCGAGAGGATAGGCATGATAAAGGGGAGTGGCTGTTAGCCTACGAGGGACCTCGGTGCATTCTGTAACAAACCATTGCCAACCAATCCTCTAAAATGGAGTAAAGGCTCCCGAGAAAGCCAAGGACTCGTGGAAAGGCTATACTCGATTCATAAATATCATACCGAACGGACACTACAGTAGTGTAGTAGGCCTGTAATTGGCGCAATTACACTGTACGCCTGCTCCTACGTTCTGGAGGGGGGTAAATAAATTAGTAAAGTCCTATAACATAGACCAATTTTATATTTAAATTTACCTAGATTTAACAATTTTAAACGTAGCATCGATGGTGAGGTTGGAAATGTGCCAAAAATATTAAATTTGATTCTGTCTTCATAATTTCTGGTTGAACGTACCAATAGGTCTAAACTTATTAAGATCTTAGTTTAGATTGGGCTAATAAGATTCGAGTGAAATAAGTTGTCTTCGGTTTGGATGGGGGCCAAATATTGAAATAAAATTGATTCCTGTAATAAGAAAATTTTATACAAAGTTACTTGAAACAGTATCATTAAAAAAAGTTTAAACTCTAGATAGACTCGGCTAAGCGGTAAGCAGAAGGGTAGTCTAATAAAGTCGACGTTATTGCAATGAACCCTGCAGATTCCCACTGTAACAATGAAGATGCGTTTGTTGCTATAAGGAATAGGGCGTAATAAACTATAAACATTAAAAATGCATATAACGTATGAGGTTATCCCTTGGCATAAGTTTCTTGGTCGACAGCGTAGACAAACCTATGAACCTATCGGTAACCTATAAAAATTCTCATAAGCCCTTAACTTAAAAATGTCAATCTCCTCCAGTAAGCTTTTCAGTTTATAATTTGATGCGTGGCCAAAACTTGGTCAGTCTTTTTTTTTAACCCTTACCCTACCCATTATAAGTAACGCTAGCTAGCATTACACGAGGTACTGGAGTACACCAGTACCCCTAGTAGAATTTAAGGGTTAAAAGATATTTATTCGTACTCAGACTTGAATTCAACATTTCAGGCCAGTTTAAACGCAGAAGCAATCTCTCGTAGACCTAAGCTTGTTAGGTTCAGGTAAAGTAAGCTTAGTCTGAGGCAAAGCACCGTATTTTAAGGTACGGTACCGTACTATTTGTTATAGATTTCCTGCTTTATTTTCAGTTACGAAAGGAAGGTTACCTAACCACTACAAGGCCAAATGTTGCAAATTAACAATTTAAAAAATATTTACTACTACGACTTCGAACGAAACTTTGGAGTGTAGTCTCGCATATTAAAAATAGGCCGTAGGTGCTGTTTTAGGATTTTCAGGATCTTTAAGTGGTAGGCTCCACCATTCCCACTTTTCAAGTAGGTCTGTTGCATTACCAGCATTTAAAACTTTTATAGAATCGAAGTAGGCACAGAGCCCTGTATGTACATTGTACAGGCATGAAAAGGTACATCGAGTACTGAACGTACAAGTTTTGTACGTAGTGAAGAATCTTATTTATTTAAAGAAATAAACATAAGTGAACGTATCATTTGTGGTATTTTTTTGTTCGGATAACTTCAGTACCGGTACCCAGTCTGTTTCCCGAAATCCTTCGCCATTCATCTCCCTCCTTCAGCCTTAGGCGAATTGGCAGTTGCTGATGTTAGTGATGTAGGCTAACTCGTCCGCCAGTTACCATCTGGCATATTTCTAAAATAATAGCTGGAGGGCATTTAGCTTTATTGGGGCCTATCTGTTAAACGAATCGGCGTTTTCATTGTTGCGTAGCATTTGTATGCCTTTAGGTCTACCTATAGGCCTAGAGTAGAATTTACACGATTTAGTTAAGTTGTAGCCCTATGTTAGTAGTAGGCAGCAATTTTCTCCGTATTAGACATGGCACAAAAATATAATGTTGGCTTATGCGAAGCCTTCATTCTCAGCATGTTTTGGGTAGGTTTTGATTTGCTGTAATTGTACTTACGGTCGTCGTATTAGTTCCTCTTCTTCCTTAGGAGTAAGCGATTGTTTAAGTCGTTAGGCCTATGTCAATAACAATAATGGTTGAGGTTTAACTTTTTTCATAACGACAAAGGTCGTATGACGTAGGAGACCTACAGCTTTACGTGGAATTCGAGCCACGGGTCGCTACATCTGAAAGCAGAGCAGTGTCACCCGTCCAACTATTAAACAGACCTGTCGTCGCTTGATCTCGCTGATCATATGGGAAGCAGTGTTGCAACGTGGCCCCGACGTAGCCGGCGTAATAAGTAGTCAAGTGAATATTCTGTTATGAGAGGTTATCCTATGTTAAGGTTAAGGGAATGAAGCTACAATGAGAGTGGGATTTTATTAGAAGCACGAGCTTTCGCCCTATTCTAAGATCATACGCGTACCATGATGGAGACCTTGCGTATAAGCCGAAAAATCCTGCTTCATATAAATCTATCGTATTGTGGCTTTATTTCCTCAATAATTAATAGTTCGTCATTCTTGTAAAACGATCAGTACGGTAGGCCTCATAGGGGAAACTAGGTACAAGACAATTATTGAAGACGCCAATCGACCAGGGAAGTACTCGAGGGGGGCGACGTTAGACAGAAGATAAGGAGTGCTGGAACTCCCATTTCTCCTGTCACTGTTCTCCTTAGCTGATCTTTTTCCGTGTCGCACCTACCCTGTGAGCAGTCAAGCATGCTCTCAGAAATACACGCTTCTTTCCCTTTCTCTCGCTACATACACATGCATCTTACACACTACATAATTTAAAAAAAAATAAAAAATGAAATAGCCTAATCAAAAAGAACCTCGAAGTCCCCTGTTGAGGGGACCATAAATGTCCCCACGTCTGGTTCCCCCGCTGCCGATACCGGGAACGCAAACCCAGGCAGTGGGGCTGGATCTGTGACCGTTCATTCGAGATGTTCTGAGCATCTGTCTGATTCACTTTTCATTCATTTCTGCAACATTCGTGGCCTTTTCTCAAATTTTCAATCTGTTGAACACCACCTCTCTTCCTCTAAACCTCATCTTTTTCCTCACTGAAACTCGGGGTGTCTGATATAACTGACAGCAACCCCTTTTCTGTATCCTTACTTTCTCTATACTTAATTTCACTACAAAAGTGGATGTTGCATATATGTACGCAATGACCTAACTTGTTTTTGTATTCACGAATTCGAATCTTCCAAATTCTATACGATACCCTCTGGGTACTGCTTGCATGCCAACCTCAAACTAAATAAATCTGCGTTGTTTACCTTTCCCCTAATTCTACTGACTATCCAAAATTCTTTGATGACCTCGCTTCCAAAGTGGAATAGGGTACTTTCTTTCCCGCTCTCCCTTTGCTGAAATCTCCATTTTAGGAGATTTCAATGTTCACCACTACCTTTGGCTTTCCTCCCATTTCACTGATGGAAGTCTTTGTTAGCCTTAGCTTCTGTAGATCTGTAGAACTTTCCTACCCTAAATGATCTGGATCAGATTGTACAGCACCCTACTCATATCCCCGATCGTCTTGGAGATAGGCTCAACATTCTGGATACATAGTGTATATTTCTTTCCTCTCATCCTTATTCGGTCACTTTTTTCTCCGTTGGGCTCCTCCAACCACAATCTTGTATCGGTTTCCTGTCCTATCGCTCCAATTCGGCCTTTGGATCCTCCCAAGAGGAGGCGCCTTTGTCACTGGCGTCGCTGATTGATAGGCCCTTAGGCACTACTACTATGATTTCCTATGCATGGAATGGTTACTGCTTCTGTGGCCGGGGTCCTTCCGAGTTTGCCTTGTGCGTCACGGAGATGATTCTCTCGGGATGGAGGCGTACATTTCATATTCTATTTCAACTACTTGTTTTAACTTGTTCTAATGCTATCCGCAAGAGAAACGGAGCTTTCAGAAGATACCGTCGCCGTCCAACTCCTAACTCTCTCAGCTTATATTTCTGCCTGGAATCGTGCAAAATCTGTTCTTCAACTCGCCAAAAATTCCTTCATCCGAACATTGGGTTCATTAGTTTATAACTTGTATAAGAGAAATTGATTCAAATATTAATGCAGCGGTACAAACAGGCCTAATCTAAATTAGCTGTGCAAATGTCCGTGCAGGCTAATTCGTAGTACAGTACCTCATTGAAGTGTATTCGTATCTTCATTAGTGGAAAATACCTCTTCAGAAACTACTCGTTCCACTTATTCAAAGTGATGAGCAATAACATTCTGGTTTAACCTGTAGACATAGCCTTTGTAATGTCTGATAGACGAGCTTTAGAAACCCTTGATGTCGGCTCCTGTTTTAAGTTTCAGTATCGTTTGATTAACTATTTTGCGCATTAGCATTTGTTCAGTATTGTAGATTAGTTTCTTAAGCTTGGCCAGGAGATATCACGCTGATTAAATTACAGTTGTGCGGTGCCCAGGCGCCTTTCATTGGCAAATGCATTTTTATAAAATGAAACGCCTACTACTTACGAAAAAAATTGAGGTTCGTGGTGAATTATCCCATTAACTTAAATGTTGTTAGCTTTATTAATAGTTGTTTTTTCCTCGTTATAGAAAATTGGAAATAATTAATTTCTGCTAATATTCAAACTACTTTGGCCGGTTTAAGGGTTTGTATAAAAATTGGGCTACAGGAAACTCGGGCTATTTCCTATTTTAATATGCCTTTCCCGTTCCTTTACGCTTTTTGCATTCTTTCCTTAGAGTCCTAAATCAAAATTAATTTATGTATGCCAACCAAAAACTGGTTTTATTTTTATCGTATTGGAATTGTCATATCGGATAGATAGGCTCAGACCCACCGAAGGCGTTGAAAAATCAAACTGAAGAACTGACTGTTTATAAAGTAAACGAACTCCAGTCGTATCTTTGAATGATATCAGAAAGGCGCACTCGCGATGGAAGGGTTTAAACAATGAAGCGAAATCCCGCCCCTCTTCGCTCTTCAGGTGCGAGGGAGGAGGCAGGGCCAGCAGGATGGGGAAGGCAAGCACCTTGGCTGGGGGAGGCAGATTACGGAAACCGCCTCGTCACTGGCGCCGTGGCGTCCGGAGTCTGGAGGTCAAAGCCTCGTGTCAACAAAGCGAGGAAATAATAATAAGGAAAAGTTACGCGATGCTGGTAGGCAAGATAGAGATCAAAACCGCTTTTATCTCAATGTCAAGGAAGGCACTTGTATGGGTTTGCATTTCAGATCAGAGCCAGAACCTTTGGCCACACAGGTATTTGGTTAAGGGGTAAAAAGTCTACTGGCTAATTATGTTAATATCAGCCCCTAAAAATGTGGGTCACTTTGCGCTTAAACAAAGGAAAGTGCAGCCCCTTTGCATTAGGCCTAGTCTTTGTCCCGGGGAACTTCATGTGGTGCCCTTTGGCCTTTATAAGTTAACTGTGAATTTAACTTTTGTAGTCCTTGTGTACTGCATTTGCTATGAGAACCTTCGTAGAGGGTCAGTTTGCAAATTTTATAAAGTAGGACTACTAACTGAAGAGAGCCCTCTACTCTATATTAATGTCTTATTCAAAGCAAAATCTGTAAAATTAAAAAAATAAATAAATACCTATATATATATATATATATATATATATATATATATATATATATATATATATATATATAATGTGTATGTATGTATAATATTACACACACCGCATTTGGAAATGTAGACCCCGTATTTTAAAGATGTACAACGAATATGCTCGTTTAATATAGGTAGCCTACCATTGACCCAAGATCGTCAGATAGGCTTGTATAGATAGGCCTATTATTTTTTTTTGGCTTTAAACCTTTTATAAACCCAATATTAGTACGATATTTAATTAAGCTGCACCAAAGACAAGATGTATGCACAAGTTAAGACGACGTAAAGATCTTGTAAAGATAGGCCCTATATTTGCCTATGCCTGCGGCATTGCTCTGAAGTTAAGCAAAACCATTGTGACTCATGGTCGAATTGGGGAACTACCGTACGTCATTGGAGGATAAAGGTCAGAACCTATTCACGGTTTGCAACAATACACAATGACGTCACGGAAAGTTTGCTTAACGAATGCAGTGCATAACGAACACTTGGTTCTCATGCTGAATTGCTTGCTTGGCGAGGCTCAGCGCGTAGCGTGGAGGCTTGCCTCTAATTTATGTTCGAAGCCCAACGATAATCAAGTAGGAATTGGGCTTCTCTCTTCTGTATCTCTCGTCAAGACGCACATAGGCTATAAAAATTGTATCTCTGAGGCCTGTTTGTTATAATTTTATTAAATTGTTGGCAGATAGTACGGCTAGGCAGGCCTAGATTACAAATTAAGTAGAGCAGGCTGCTTTATATTTGGTTGGCCTATAAACCTTATAAAAAGTTTATATATATATATATATATATATTATATATATATATATATATATATTATATATATATATGGGCTACGTCGTGGCCAATGTCGTAACACCGCTTCCCCGAGATCAGCGAAGTTAAGCGACATTGGGTGTGGGTAGTAGTTGGATGGTAGACCGTCCTCTGCGCCCAGATTATGTAGCGACCCGTGGTTCGGATCCCACGTAAAGCTGTAGGTCCCCTCCGTCATATGACCTTAGATGTTGCGAAGGAGGTTAAACAACCCCAATAATATATATATATATATATATATATATATATATATATATATATATTACTGTGATTGAGGAGCGGTCTATGTTTATAACCCGATTTCGCGGTTAACTTAGTATACCCGCTGGTGGATGGGTGGCCTCCCACCTGGCGCGCCCACAGACACTTGTTTTATTACAGTATAATACAGGGTGTCCCATAAGTCAGGCATCATAGGAGAAATTCATATTTTTCTATTTTTACAAACCATAATTCATATGCTCGGGATGCCAATTTCCCGTCCACAATTCTGTTCAGTGACGAGGCTGTTTTTTATGGAAATGGTGAGGTAAATCGACAGAAAACCCGCTACTGGTCTCAAAACAACCCTCACTGGTATACCTCTTCAAAGGAACAAGGTGCATCTCGGGTGATGGTATGGTGTGGCATTTGGAAGGATCGCATCATAGGCCCCCTCTTTTTCGATGAACATGTCACTGGAGGCACCTACCTACGTATGCTCAAGGAAGAAGCATTTCCCAGTGTCTTGAACGAAGGAAATTTCCCAACATGGTTCCAGCAAGACGGCGCTCCTGCACATTATAGCACCCAAGTAAGGGAATACCTGTACCAACAATTCCCTGGTCATTGGATAGGACGTCGAGGGCCTGTGGAATGGCCAGCTAGAAGCCCGGATCTCACGCCACTAGATTTTTTTATCTCTGGGGCCACTTGAAAGCGCTGGTATACGCAGAGAAAATTAGGAGTGTTGAACATTTGCGGCAGCGCATTATTGGGGCATGTAACACCATTACTCCTGACATCATTCACCGTGTGCTTGCTGACTGGGTATCACGTCTGAATTTGTGTATTGAAAACAATGGTGGACATATTGAGCACGTTCGGTAAATAAAAGCTTTTGTTTTGCCTTTTTTTATTATTTTTCCTATGATGCCGGACTTATGGGACACCCTGTATACAGTTAATTAGTTTGCACTCGCCACAGGACATGATCCCGAAGATTGTAACCCCACTTTCTGCTAACATTGCATGGAGACACTGACTGAGGCGCGCAGTCACTCATCTCCGTGTTATGATCGTGGATAAGAGCATAATGGTCACAGCTTGTAAATCAGTTAACCGCGTATTATATATATATATATATATATATATATATATATATATATATATATATATATGGTAGCCTAATCTTAACCAATTTGATGTTACCGGTTTGTAGCGTAAAGTTGACACTAATAATAATGATAGCTAATTGATTGAGAATGATTGATGGTTAATGATATTAAAGGCTGGAATCAACAATTTATAGTCACTCCAGGGTCACCAACTTATAGTGGTCTACGAAAAGTACGAATCACCTATTTGATGTGGCTAAGAAAGTAGGCTTACTATAATTACTGAATAATAAGAAATGGTTATACAGCCTAATTGTTAATGAAATAATGAAGACTATTGATAATGGAAGTACGGTACGGCCCAGTATATGGATTAGGTCAGAAAAGTCTAATGCATTAAAGGCTCTCATAAACAATGATATGCAAGATAAGTAAATTACATGAAAGAACACACTAACAGGGTGATACGAAATTACGGTATTGTTACTACACTTGAATAGACCTACTGCGGTCTTAATGAGTGTTAGTTTTCATTTGCTTGCGTACACTTGGATATAGCCTAAACGCGACGGACGATTACACTGTGTAGGCTTCGTGTGAATTGTTTAACACAGTCGAAGGTAGGCTTACCGAAATGATGAATACTCTGGAGATTGAAGAGCTACTTGAAGGTTGACTGTATTGCGTTCGCCTGACCGGCGAGAGGAGTGTTGAGGGCTGGTAGAGAACTGGTAAGAGGCCAATGGAACGCCTACAGCAGTGATCTTTCTTGCAGGAAGGCATTGTAGAGTCGCCTCTCAAGTGTGGCTTCGTTCTGTATAGTTGGAGTGTGACTTGGGACTGAGGCTGGCTGGGGTCGAAACGACGCTACGTGAGGTGAGATTCACTAGAAGTAAAGAGCGGAGTGGGAGCTTTACTTGATAGACTTCGTGTAGGCTCGACGAGAGCCTTGGAGGACCAGCAGGCCACTCTCCGGCCTTCAGCGGGTGGCTTGACGAGTGGTGCTACTGACGAAGGTGCTGAGTGAAACGTGACGACCAAGGCGAGAAAACGGCAAGTGAGGAGAGAATGATTTGAGGAAGAAGCTGCGTTTTATAGTTAGGTCTTGGTGACGTCCTCTGGTGGTCGTTTCGGGAAATACCATAGAATCTGTGTTTACCGGATGGGCCAGTTTCATACCCGCGTGTATAACCTTTGTTTTGATTCCATGATGATTGGGGATGGCGGGGAAAGGAAATTTTGTCTGACCACTATAATTAGTGACGAGTCGTTTTTTATTGTCGTTTTTTTTTTTTATTGTTTTAAACTTATTCCATATTTTTTTTCCTTTAATCTAATAAGTATATTAGTATTACCTATAATTTACTATACTACCATGCTTATAAGGTTATACCTAGTATATATACTATATAGTCATCTTTTAGAAAAATTGAATCACGCAAAAAGGATATAATAGAAAGGAAAAACAAACCCTCATTTTTTATATGTATATATTTTTTAACTAGAACATAAAATTCTTCCTCGTTTCAAACAATATACATAATTGTGATTGGCAAGAGTACCAGTATATATATTCCAGATAGAAAAGGAAAATATTCACCTTTTTTTGAACCTTTTTGTTAACCTACATTTCCATGGAAGAATCATCACTAGATTGGGTAGAGCATATATGCTAGTTTCAATATCACAGGTACTGGTATAATATCCATAATACTGGTATAAAACAAGATATAATTGTGATTGGCAAGAATACCAGTGTGTAATATATATATATATATATATATATATATATATATATATATATATATATATATATGAGACTCAATGAGCCATTTTTGGGGGGAATGGCGGAGACTCAATGAGCCATTTTTTGGGGGGGAATGGCGGAGACTCAATGAGCCATTTTTTGGGGGGAATGGCGGAGACTCAATGAGCCATTTTTTGGGGGGAATGGCGGAGACTCAATGAGCCATTTTTTGGGGGGAATGGCGGAGACTCAATGAGCCATTTTTTGGGGGGGAATGGCGGAGACTCAATGAGCCATTTTTTGGGGGGGAATGGCGGAGACTCAATGAGCCATTTTTTGGGGGGGAATGGCGGAGACTCAATGAGCCATTTTTTGGGGGGGGGGGAATGGCGGAGACTCAATGAGCCATTTTTTTTGGGGGGGAATGGCGGAGACTCAATGAGCCATTTTTGGGGGGGGGGGGGGAATGGCGGAGACTCAATGAGCCATTTTTGGGGGGGGGGGGAATGGCGGAGACTCAATGAGCCATTTTTGGGGGGGGGGGGAATGGCGGAGACTCAATGAGCCATTTTTGGGGGGGGGGGGAATGGCGGAGACTCAATGCCATTTTTGGGGGGGGAATGGCGGAGACTCAATGAGCCATTTTTTTTTGGTTTGGGGGGGGGGGGGGGGAATGGCGGAGACTCAATGAGCCATTTTTTTTGGTTTGGGGGGGGGGAATGGCGGAGACTCAGTGAGCCATTTTGGGGGGGGGGATGGCCGAGACTCAATGAGCCATTTTTTGTGGGGGGGGGGGGAATGGCCGAGACTCAATGAGCCATTTGGGGGGGGGGGAATGGCGGAGACTCAATGAGCCATTTTTTGGGGGGGAATGGCCGCGACCCATAACGGTTATTGATTTAAGTTCTGGTAACACTGCTCACCAGTCGCTTTGTGGAGCTTGTGTTTCTCAAATGTAATTAGCATTGTAGTACTAGTAGTAGCATACGAACTGAATCTGATTAGACTCTGTAGATTTAAATTTATATGTTTGTGATTAACTGATTGTAGTGTTACAGCTGATGTTAGTTACCCGTGAAAGGTTTTGAATTAATGAAGTGTTATTTAACATGTTCAAGTAGCATACTGCTTTTGTTTGACGAGTTAACAGGCATAAAAATTGCGCGCAATTTTGCCTTATCATAGTGCATAGTGCTATGATAGTATTGAGATGAGGTGTACCATATACTGATGCTTTCCTAGTTATTCATTGTAGATTGTACAACTATAATTCAAACTAAAATAGTGTGAATTTGATTAGTGCTTTCTTGTCTTTTTATATCAACACCGCAAATATGTACTCATTCGTCAGCCAGACTCTGTACTGAACGGACGCATTTCCTGAGGTCTGATATCGCATCTACTTTTGCATATTGCTAAGACTTTTTTAAAGTTTTGAATTTTATATACTTGCGTTTATATTCACATTGTTGTAGCTAAGTAATTGAATATTAGTGGTTTTTAGCGATTTAGAAGTTTTCATAGCGTGCCGGCTTATTTTAACTTAAACTTGTGACGATTATAAACTAATTTTTAACTGCGCGATGCCGTCGCAGAAAGCGTCGTGTGTTAGGTGTGGGGTAAACGGGTGGTATTCGGAATTTAAAGATTATAACGGCGGTCCGATGGCGATTACCGACATCAGTTTTTCTTTTGCGAGATAATGGAGGAAATAGTTGACATAAAACGCAGTGTACGTGAGGTAACGGAAAGACTTGCAACGCTTGATGAGGGCAGGGGTAGGGCTACGGTTGACGGAAGCCGAACCAATACTAACGTTGAAGACGTTAGTAATTTGAAGGGTGAGGTGCGTAACCTAGTTTCTAGTTAGGTAGGTTGTCGGGAAGGTTGGATAGAGTTGAGGAAGGGGTTAAGGTTGGTTCGAGTTTAGTAGATGGGGAGGGATTTAGAGAAGTTAAGGGTGGAGCTAGGTGATAGGAATCGGTATTATTATAGTATTACACCCGTCTAACGTCCAGCAATTATTATATATTCATTAGGTAGATTTTTTAATTCTAAGACACATTTCTTCTATAGCGTTTCCGTCGCAAATGCTTCGTTTTCGAGATATAAACGTTTTTTTGGTGTGTATCTAGTGTGTTCGTATGTTCGTTTGTGTGCGCGTTACATGTCTGCCCAATCACTGCGCTCCATCCATTTTGAATTTGAATTACTTTCGTACCGAATGTAACACTCATTCCACTCATTCAGAAGTACATTTGGCCTCGCTCTGTGATTTATAGTGATTCCTGGGCTGCCTACAAGACCATAAGTGATTTAGGTTAGGTTAGGTCAGGTCAATTTTGAAGGTGAAATTTGTTTTTCCTATGGTTTTTGATGTTTTGAACGAATCTGACCTTCAAAACCGTCAGAAATGACTCGTTCTCGATTGCCAGCTGGGGGGAGGGGGGGGTTATCTCAAAACGAGTCATTTCCGACGGCTTTGAAGGTCAGATTCGTTCAAAACGCATCAAAAACCATAGGAAAAACATAAATTTCACCTCCAAAGGGAGACTGGTGTAATACTATAAATTTACCTAGGAATCCCCCCCTATCGAGGTTTCGAATCGTTTCGCCCATTTGGAAAGCGACGTGAATGAGGGGGAAACTATTTTAATTGGGGACTCTTTAGTGCGCCATATGGACAAAGAGTTCGTTGAACGGCATCCAACCAAGAGGAAGAGGAGGGTCTGTCTCCCAGGGGCCAGGGTTGACAGAGTTAGAGACGAAGTGGATAGGATTGACTTTGCCTCCCGTCACTCGATGTTGGTGGTGATGGTAGGAGGCAACGAGTCAACGACTCGTATCGGCCCGACACGAGAGTGCCTGACCTTTTGGAGAGAGATAGAGGCGGTTAATTAGGTCCCTGAAGGCTAGGTCAGATAGGTCTTTAGTTCTAGGTATTACCCCTAGGCACGGTTTGGGTCTTAGGATTACGTCAAAAACAATATTTTTGAATAATAAATTAGAAGAGATTTGTGCTGAGGAAAATGTACCCTTCCTAAAGCTGTGGTTCGAATTCAGTGATCCTAGCCTTTTTATAAAAGATGGGGGTGCATTTTAATGAAATAGGTGATGCTAGGCTAGGTAGGTTAATTGACGTAAACGTACGAAAGCTGTGTGGGTCGAAGCCTTCTTTAAACGTTGTGGGTCCTGGGAACGCCGGCCCGACGTGAAAAATAGTTTAAAACGCCGGCCCGTGGTAAAAAATAACTGAAACGTCTTTTATTGTAACGCGCGTAGTATTAGAAATAAATTAAACGAATTTAAGTCGATAATTTATTCCGGCAACTACGATATAGTTGCTATCACTGAAACGTGGTTAAATACCGTGACTCAGGACTTGTTGGGGGAACTTGATGTACCGGGTTTTAAACTCTACTAATGATAGGTTACATAGATTTGGTGGCGGCGTTTTGCTGTACATTCGTAATTCCCTTAGGGCTATCGGGTTTAAGGTAGATTTTTCGGCAGCAATTAATGCGATATGCGTTGAGGTTAGGGCGCGTAGTATTAGTTTTAATTTTGTTGTTTATAGACCTCCCGTTCAACCCCTCGATACCGATACTAGATTTTACTCGCTTCTTGGTAACTTTATTGACAATCGGACAGGGCTGTGGAGTCGGTGATAAAATTTGCCGACTCTTACTCCAGAAATATGACTTGTATAATTATGACTCCTACTCCGACGGAATGTTAAGGCCAAATTGATTACGATTAGCTTTATTAGGCCAATGGAGATTCATAAACAAGGCATTTCGTCACCACCACCACATGACTCATCAGGTTACTTAGTGGCTGTAACTATTAGTGATGTAGGTCACATCCGCATCCGCGGAACATCCGCACATTTTCTCGCGTCCGCATCCGCACTTTGGACTGCGGATGTCGTGCGGATGTGGACCGTTGAGATAAAATGTCATTAATAAGCGGAAATTATCAAATTCTACTATATTAATAGAACTAGTTCATTGTGCGCAAAAGTGATGCAAGCGACAAGAGAGGCTGTTCTTGTATGAAGTTACTCTTGCAACCTACTTAGATCCACGTTACAAAGCTAAGTTATTTTCACCTAGTACATTAGAACGAGTTAAATCATCACGGCAAAGCAGTTGAAGAGCTTCAATTTCTTGAATCTGTCGCTTCGCCACCCACCAAAAGAATAAAAGTTTCAGTGACAGAACCAACACCTTCAACAAGCAAATCTATCACAGAATCTGTGTGTCAGTTTCTTGAGTCAAGCAGCAATGACGAGACCTACGCGATGTCAAAAGATGTAGTAAAAATGATCGAGAGCTATCACCAAGAAAAACGCCTGGCTGCATGTGACAATCCTATTAGTTGGTGGAAAAATACGCAGAATATCTATCCATACTTGAGTAAACTTGCAAGGAAACATTTAGCCTGTCCTCCAACAAACGTACCAAGCGAGAGATTATTTAGCAGTGCTGGATTAATATATGATGAAAAGAGAAACAGACTGGCAGCAGAAAAGGCAGAAAAATTAATGTTCCTTAAGCAAACCTTCCTATAATTAAGTTTGAACATTAAACGATGAACATCTTAGTTTACTTTATTTTAATTACTCATTTATAAATATGCCTAATAAAACTTTAAACTTAATAAAATAGTTATCAAGCTAATTAAAGATCTCTCTCTATAAGGGTGGAGGTTGGGGAAAGAGGTCGGTGGGGTGCATTTGAGTTGGGTTCACGTCCCGCATCCTGGTAACACAATTATGGTTTCTAATTGTGGCTGAAACTCAACAAAATATAACGAATTTATTTGCAGACGAATTCACTAATTGATTTCTATATTAGTTAGATGCTTGATATTATTTTATATGTTCAGAGAAAAGTACAGCAATTATTGTACAATTAATCAATTATACTACATTATAGCTACAGCTCTCTCTATATAATAACTTATATACGTTAAACACAACAAATCTCGAATATATCCTAAAAAATAACGAAAATGTAGACATCCGCATCCGCGGATGTTGAAATCAAACATCCGCATCCGCGGATGTGAAAAAAATGACATCCGCTACATCACTAGTAACTATGCCTTAATGGCTTTTTTCTCTCTATTAAAAAATTACAATAAATCCCAAAATACAAACTGATTGAAGCTTAAACAAAATAAGATTATTATTGGTTTAGCAAATTAATAAGATGGTTTTTGTATTATAAACATCCATAATACATATTATTTTCCATCAGCAGTGAGTGAAAAATATTCAAAAACAGCAGATTTATACTTTTGATGTGACATTACGCTGTTATCATTACTTATCAAATTGAAATCTGAAAAAGATTTAGGGTTGCTAGTACAAAATTTTTAAATTTCCTTATTAATTATGTTAATTATAAGCAACTATATTTATATATTATTTATATATTATATATATTAAAACATTAGGTTAAATCTATTTTATTCATAAAATTGAGTTAGGTCTAGGCTGCTATGGTTATAGTTGAAGGATTTGCACCGACTCCGACTCCATCCAACTATGCACCTCCGACTCCACTCAAAATTGGCCGACTCCACAGCCCTGCAATCGGAATAGTATAGTTGTCGGAGACTTTAACTGCCCTAATGTTAATTACGAGACTTACTGGTAATGAGGAGGGTTTGAGATTGAGTTCATGGAAGATAATTTTTTACGACAGATGGTTACCGAACCAACGCGCCGTGACAATATTTAGATTTGGTGATGACGAACGGCGAAAGTACTAAGGATAGTAACGTAATAGAAGTCCCTGGTTTTCGTAAGGCTAATTTTGATAGTTTTGCGGATAGGATGAGAGTAGTGGACTGGGAAAACTTATTTATGGGTAATGACAAATTTGCATTGGGAGGCGTTTAAAGAGTTTTATGAATATTGAAAGGGAGTTTATTCCTCGTAGGCCCAAGCGCGCTAGAAATCATGGTAGGCCCAAGTGATGGACAAGGGAAATAAGCGAGTTCATAAACGAGCGTATAGACTTAATAAGCGCAATGGTACGGCAGCTAACCTTAATAGATATATCGAGCTTAGACATCAGGTTAAAAGATCAGTTAGGAATGCTAAGCGTAATTTAGAAACTTATAGCTGTGGATAGTAAACATAATCCAAAAACGTTTTGTGAATGTCAATAATCGTAAGCCGATAAAAGATAACATAGGCCCTCTAGTGGATGTTAACGGCGCTTTGGCTTGTGACGCTCAGGCGATGGCGGGTATTTTCAGTAACTTTTTGCGACAGTTTTTATCGTAGAAGACGTAAATAATGTCCCCGATGTGGACGATATCGTTCCATTTAGTAGCGAGACTATTTTAGATGAAGTAAATGCTTAAGAGCGTGAGATTGTGCATTATATCGATAGGCTAAAAGTTAGCTAGGCTCCAGTCCCTGACGGTTTTTATCCTAGACATTTGAAAGATTTGAAAGACGTTATTGCAGGCCCCTTAACGAAGATTTTTAATCAGTCACTCGAAACGGGGATTATTCCTGAAGACTTCAAATTAGCTAACGTCACGCCTATTTTTAAAAAAGGCGACCGCACAGTAGCTAGCAATTATAGGTCCATTAGTTTAACGTAAATTGTCGTTAAACTTTTGGAATCTGTAGTTTGGGATCGTATCATCGATTACTTAGTCTTAGAAAGTAGAGATTTGATTAATAGTAGTCAGCATGGGTTTCGACGTCATAGATCTTGCTTAACTAATTTGTTAGAATTTTATAACGAAATAGTGCGCGAATACGATAGGCATAGAGCGGCTGACGTTATTTATTTAGATTTTAAAAAGGCGTTCCATACAGTTCCGCATAGAAGATTAATTGCGAAGGTTAAAGCGCACGGTATACGCGATCAGGTAGCTAACTGGTTAGAGGAATGGCTAAATGCTAGGAGTGAATCGGGGTGGTTGGATGTAGGTAGCGGTGTCCCACAGGGTTCAGTGTTAGGCCCATTGCTATTCGTAATTTACATTAACTATATAGATGTAGGATGGATTGACTAGTAACGTGTCAAAATTCGCGGACGATACTAAAATAGGCGGTAAGGTTGTTAACAAGGACGATAGAAATAGGCTCCAAGACGATGTAAATAGGATTATGGAGTGGACGGATAAGTGGCAGATGCAATTTAACGTAGACAAATGTAAAGTTATGCATATAGCTTCTCGTAACAATAATTACACATACACGATGGATGATAGAGTTAGCGAGCGTTGACGAGGAAGTAGATTTAGGCGTACGCGAATCTAAGGATTTAAAGGTTAGGAACCAGTGCATGGAGTCTTGCGCATAAGCTAATAGGATGTTAGGCTTCATAGCGCGTAATTTCGAATTTAAATCGAAGGATATTATATTGCCCCTTTACAAGTCCCTAGTCAGGCCTCATTTAGAATATGCCGTTCCGTTTTGGTGCCCGTATTTGCGTGAGGATTTTGATAGGCTAGAAAGGGTTCAGCGTCGTGCCACGAAACATTCCGTCATTGCGTAACAAGTCTTATGAAGATAGGATTAAAGTGTTAGACTTGCATTCACTCGAAACTAGGAGATTAAGGGTGGAGCTTATTGAAGTTTTCAAAATCGTTACTAACATCGATAACGTAAATTTTGACAAACTGTTCACTTTCGATAATAGCAATACTCGTAATAACGGATTTAAGTTGCGTGGCAGACGTTTCATTACTAATCTCTAAAAACTTTTTACGTTTAAAGTAATTGATAAATGGAATAATCTTCCCGCGTCAGTCGTTAACTCTACCAGCGTTAATGTGTTTAAAAACCGTCTAGACAGACATTTTAAAAGTATTAATGTTTAAAATAAAAAAAACAATTGGCAACAGGAGCTCTGGGGGTCGTAATCGGGGATGAGTCTGTTGACGTCTAATGCCAGCTTGTGATATGCCAGCAAAAATTAAAAAAAAAAAAAAAAAAACAATAATAATTAGACTAACACGAACGTAGATGTAGCTCGTAGCGTAAACTAATCCACTTTTTGTTTTACTTTACCTACTTTTTTTTTTTTTCTTATCCTCTCCTTACTTGCATGTCTGTAGTTTGCATGGTATGACAGTGAGTTAAGACTGTTTGCATGGTTTGTAAGAGTTCTTATTTTACTTCTTTTCATATTTCACCCCTTTCCTATTCTCTTCGACTATTTTTTGGACTTGTCGGCAGTGGCCAGCGGATGATGATGGCGAGTCTTTTTTTTCTCTTTTTCTAAATGAATGTTAACCCACGAGTGATAGGTGTTGCTACTTACTTAACCCCTTATTTTCTTCTCTTAACCCTCTACTCTTTCCTTTCTCTCGGGCTAACCTTAGAGTGGATCTTAGGATCTTTGTTAGCCTTAGCTTCTGTAGATAATACATGTGTAAGTTGCACGAACTATACACCAATACCATACTCTTATTACTCGTAAATCAATAATCATAATGAAGCATGGTAATCATATACAATCACAATCAAGATTTGTTAAGTGTGATCATAATTATAATCAAGATTTTTCAAGGCCCATAATCATGAGTATAATCATAATCAGCATTCTTCAAGGCCCATAATCATGGTTATAGTCATGAGCAAAATTTCGTCAGACTTGTAATCATAACTATAATCAATTTTGTAATCAACCCAATGTCTGTTATGAATACGATAGTCCTGTAGATTAAAGATATGGTTAAAAATAAATTTGAATGACATAGTTCAAACCTAATGAACAACCTTTATGGTAGGCTTGGTTCATTTATCTTGATTCAGTAACAACTAAGCTGCTTCAGCAAACATTATTTCGATGCTTACAACTAAATGTATTGTATCGTAGTTGTGGCTTCGGCCTATAGGATACAATATATTACGTACTGGAGTAGCTTATTGGTTGCTTGCCCATATATGTAATTGACATGGGCTCGGCTCAGCCTGTATGAAGTTGCGGTAGTCCCTACGTGGGCTATAGCCTATAGAACAGAAACGCAGCATAAAGCCACTCGTATGGCTTATATGCCATACAGTCGCTCGTATGGTATGAGTATAGTCACTTATGTAGTCAACTTGTAACGGTCTAAAGTCTCGGTTTTTAACATCAGCCTATTTTGACTTTGCCTTTCAGTAAGAATACATATTACAGTAAAATGTAGGCCTAGTTCTACCAGATTTACATTTGAATAAATTTTAAAATTGCTACTTATAGGCTTAACTTTTTTGTGATTGAACAGAGACTTGCAGAGAAATAAACCTTTCGAAAAAGTTAGTTGTAATAGGCCTATCTTATCAATTGAAATTTGCAAAATAGGCTCTAAATCATTCAGTTTGGGTAATGATTGGAACTGGAATATGAATTTCATTTTTGTGGTCGGAATTGGAATTCAAATAGAAGTTTTTCTATATGGTCAGAATTTGACTTTATTCCCCCTTCCTACTGGATTGAAATTTGTGTGATTTGACACTTTTGGGGTACCGTATTTAAACATTTGCTTGGCACTTAGTGACCTAAAGTGTAAAATTTTGTTGCACCCTTTACCGCAATTATAAACCACTGGCTCTTGTATAGACGTACTTTATGGTAACAAATAGCCGCCTCATCCACTGTTTATTCTTTGGATCGCCCATAAAATATATAGATGGTTTATTTGACCTTCAAAGAACTGTGGTCAGAAAGGGGAACCTCTGAATTTACTGCCTCGTGTGACACGATAACAATTTTGTTTTAACGCTTTGGGAAAGCATTATCGTACGATGTTATCAGCGTCGTGGGCCGAGGCTTATAAAAGCTCATCTGGTGACTGCTCCGCGTAAAGGTTTTGTTTTAATATCTTCAATGAGAAGTGCGTTATCGCAGGTCCGCCTTGCGGCATTAATTCATTAAGCGCGTAATATTCCACGTTAAATACTATATTAAGTGCCTAAGATTTAAGTAGGAAATAGTTACTAACAGAAGTGCCACAATTATTTCGTCAGTGACAAAAAGAAGTATTTGAAAAACGAAAGTAACTGAAGGTATGGAAATTTCAAATGGAAAAAACCATCCACGATATATTCCGTCCATACGAAAACTGTATTGGCTCAGTTTGAAGTTACGTGGTGTTGGAGGTGTTTGAATAGGGTGGGGGGCAGGAATTGGATGTTGAACAGTGGGAGACTAAAAGCCTCCTGGGCTTCGCAAAAGAAAAACATGGCATGGGGTGCTTTGAGACAAAGGGTTGGGGACCACTGGGTTACGATATTTTACAAAAAATACATAGTGATGCGATATATTTTTGGCTCTATTTTTTTTTTTTTTTTTTTAATGTTAGGTTTATATTTTAAATAAAATTACTTTTCATCAAGTGATTAATAATGTAAAAAACCTTTTGACATATCTTGGAATCATATTAACTCTTAATGGTGAGTAGGCCTATAACTACCAAGAAATAATGGTGCAAAAATAACTGGCTATTTGTGTTGTTAATCACTAAGTATTCAGTATATGTGGATGTTTACGTTTCACAAATGTCCAAGTTTAGAGCATTCGCAAGATGACCCTCATTTGTCGCTACAACGCGCATTCGATGCTTAACGCCATTAGATCATTGGCGAGATACTCTTGTGGAGATGGAGGCGTACCGAAGGGGAGGGCGACAGGGGCGATCGCCCCCACCTTGGGCAGGGTTTGCAAAAAACCAGTTGGGTTTTTGCCAACCCTCCCCTTGGGCTAATAAACTTTGATTATTTTTACATTTAATTTACATATTTAATTTCATGCGCCAATCGAAAAATGTTAGCTAGCTTTCTAGCGATTTTGTTTCGTGAGTATTGTCATTTTTCATGGCCCCTTATAAATGGACCTTTATAAATTTTTCAAAATAAAAAATATTCAAACTGACAGTAGTTCTACAGAGCATGATGATCAAAGTACTGTTAATCCTAATTGCGGTTTGCATTGAATATTGTTACTAATCAGATTTTTATCATAATTTTTATATTTTTATTTATAATGTCTTGGCAGTAGCTAGTTAATCATCTCTAACTGAACGATAAGCTCATCATGAACGTACATAAAAATTATTTATCCATTTCAATTATACTTCTACGATTAGTTCGAAGTTAGCCCCCCCCCGGCAAATTTCTGGGTACGCCCCTGGTGCGAGATACTGATTCTATGACAGTTCTGCTAGGCTACCGGGGATATAACAGTACGCGAGTGTTTTAACATACCCCAATAGATAAAAATTAGGGTGGTTGCAGTGGCGTATCAAGGGAGGGGCGAGAGGGGCGACCGCCCCGAGCGGCACTTCCCGAGGGGCGGCAAATTACTGTCAGGCGGGCGCAGTATGCAAAATTTTGGGTTTTTATGTTTTAAAATGCAACCCACCAAAAAATTATATCATTGTCGCGCGTTATTTGTGTACAAAATATCCATGGTTTTGATGAAAAATCATCATTAAATGCTATATATGCCACCATTTCCACAAATAGTTGCGTTAAATTTTCACATCGGAAAGGTTGCCAGACCTATTTTTCAGACTTTCCCTATATTATTTAGGTTAGGCTTTGCATTCTTTGAGCTTTGATGATGTTAATAATTAATGGTTGTTTTATTTTGCAGATACCCTACTGAATTAGCAAACATGAGCAAACGACAGAGACTGAGTGGTGCTGCATACAAGAATCTTCGCGAAAAAAAAGGAGGAAGGCAAGCGTGCTGCTAAGCGATTTCATCAGTTAATGGGATTCTCAGACACACCTTCAGTGCCTTCTTGGAAGCAAGGAGATCAACCGCAATGTGATATATCTTTAGAGATAGATGTTCAAGCGGCAACTTCAAGTGAACCCCCAAATAATCAGGATCAACCCTCATCTACATCACAAAGTCTGTTTAACGATTCTCGCAACTGGCCCGTTCCAATGACGGACAATTTGAGAATCGAACTCATTAAACGTGGACCATCACATTTGAAAAACATGAATGGACCCTTTCCAGCTGATTCAAACAATAGGTCAATGTCAGAAGTTTGGTATTTCAAAACTTTGGAAAATGGCGAAAAAATTGAAAGGTCATGGCTAATCTTCTCACCTTCAAAATGTAGCTTGCATTGCTTTTGCTGTCTCTTCAACATCATCTCCAGTGCATTTGGAAAAGGAGGAGGATTTTTTGCCTGGAGGAAACTGAATCCAAGAGTACCTGAACATGAAAACAGTCCATATCATACCCGATGCTTTGAACAATGGAAAGAGTTGTCTATGCGCCTTCAGTTGAATGCTACAATAGATAATGCACATCAGTTGCAAATAAAACATGCTACTGCTAAGTGGAAAGAAATACGGAGACGAATTTATGACTGCATCATGTTCTTGGCAAAACAAGATCTTGCATTCCGAGGACACCGAGAGAACTTAAATGAAGAAGCTGGGCTAGCTGGCAATTCTGGAAACTTTTTGGAGTTAATAAAACTAATGGGCAAATATGACCCAATAATTAGGGAACATCTTACAAAAATACGAATGACTGACAAGATATCCACTACGTATTTGTCACCTAACATTCAAAATGAGTTCATCACACTAATCGGCTGTAATGTTCGAAAATGTATAATTGATAATGTCTAGTGCAAAGTACTTTGCAATAATTTTCGATAGTACACCAGATATATCGCATATTGATCAGATGTCTTAGGTAATTCGCTGTGTGTCGATTAAAGATGGTAATGTAGAGGTGAAGGAATCCTTCGTTGATTTTATTAAATTAGAGGGGAAGACTGCTGGGGCAGTTACTGATCTCATTGTCACTGAGCTCCGTGAGGATGGGCTGGATATCCAGAATTGTTATGGTCAAGGGTATGACAATGCTGCTACGATGGCAGGTATTCATCTTGGAGTTCAACGCAGAATTCTTGATGTTAGCAAACACGCTGTTTTCATTCCTTGCAATAACCACTCGCTGAACTTGGCTCGAGTTCATGCCGCGGGACTGAGTCCTAATTAGGGTTTCTCATTTCCCGGCCTTTTGCTTATCCCGGGATTCCGGGATAAAAATGATTCCCTTCCCGGGATATAATTAATTATATTTAAAATATATTATAAAATAAATTAACCTAGAAAAGAGGGGGTATAATTATTTTTTATTTTTTTTATAGTCATTTAATAAGTTCTGCAATCTCCATGATGGGCAAAATAAAATAATATTGCTGTGAAAAATATGTATTAAAAAAAATACTTTTGAATTACATAGAAAATTTTCACAAATAAAAAAATTGTTCCGTTTCATTGAAAACTTAATGAATACAACGGAAAAAAAATTGCCTTTGAATTGCTTAGAAAATTTAAATAAAAAATAAAAATTACCTTCAAATTGCAAAGAACTTCAATGAATTCAACCAAAAAAATTATCACTGAATTTTTATAGTAAGATTTCAAAAAACAAAGATGGTCAATACTTCGATCACTCAATCTTCTTCTCATTTTAGTCACGAAAAGTCCTGCTGCTGAGAGTGCCCTTTCCGATTCTATTGACGTGGGTGGAATCGTCTTTAATGCATTCAAGAGAAGAGAGATGTTCTGCGTTTTTTCGCCCGTATCCTCGAAGATCTCTAGTTCCTTTTTAAGGTGCTTTGCAGCGCTTGCTTTGCTGTCTAGTGTTCTTGATTTCTCTACCTCGGCTGCTTTAATAGCTGCATCAAGCCTTTCAGCTAGAGTCATCGAAGATGACTGAGGGACAGCTGATTCTTGCACATCATTATCTTCATCTGTCTCACTAGAGATAGAATCAGCAGGTACTCCAAAAAGGCGATCTAACATCTGCTTTGCTGATGAAATTAACATAGACTTGGTTGGTAAGGCTGGCAAACTTGTCACTTGCGAAAGTTGCGACCTTTTTATAATTCTTTCCACTATTGAGGTATTGTATGAGGCCAGTCAAGTTCTCATTTCTTTGTTATGCGTCGAATGAACGACTCCTTTAGTTTTTTTGAAAAAGGTGTGTGTAGTTGATTTAGTTCGTTCAAAATGAAAGAAAAAAACACCTGATGAAAGTAAAGTCGATTCTCTGTTGCCCAGCTTTTCTGCTCCAACTTTTAATGGCTCCAGCGATGCGACAGTGTCACGAATTACAGCAACTTCTTGTTTGTCAAGGTCAAAATTGTCCATATCTTTATTGCAGTCGATGAGAGCTTTCGATACGGATGACCTTATTTTGATAAATCGCTCCAGCATGGCTAAAAGACTATTCCATCTGGTTTTGGAATCCAGCAATAGATGCAAACTTTTTCCTTGTTCCTGTTGAACATATCCTTGTAAGATGTTATTCTTTAAAGGTGATTTGCGAAATTTTTTAGCTATTTTTCTGACTTTATTGATGATTTGAGACACGTTGATTTCTTTACCTACAGTGTCGTGCGATCCAAATGAAATACCTATCTCGAACGGATCCTCATCAAAGCGCTCACACAAAACACTTTCAAAATCAATACTATGATTGAAATCTTCTCCATCTTCATCTATGTTGTCATTATGTTCGTCATCTTCAGTTTGAATTTCTTCAGAAAGAGTGATTGCAAGTGAAGTGGTTGACTTCTGGTACAAAACATCACATACCGCTAAGTGGATTCCGTGTGCATAACACAATTGATGCTCACATTCAATTAGCCTTCCAAATTTCACCATCATAGCTGCACCATCAGTAACACAAGCCACCACATGTTTTTCTAAAGAAATATGAAATTCCTCTAACTTTTCTTTGAGTACTTCAACAGCAGTTTCAGCAGGTAGAGTACTAGAAATCTTCACCATTCCTAAGTTCCAAAATGTTCCGTCAGTTTTGTGTATGTTAATATTTAAATACCGGCGACTGTTTAGTGAGGTGTATTCATCTAAGGATAAACTAAACCTTGATCCTGCATTTATTTGGCTGGTAATTTCAGAATTTAAGCGTTCTTTTATTTGTTTGTACTGCGAATGAACGAGATCCATTACATGTGATGGATTTTTTGGTAAAGTATATCCTCTGTCTGTCAATGATTTTCTGATGAACTCACTTTTTGTAATAGAATTGATAGAGATGCCATCTAGAGTGGCTAGTTTTGTTACTATTTCTTCACGTTTTTCTTAATGAAAAACGATGTTAAGGTTTGTTGAGAGGTTTGTCGCTTGCTACTAGTTGCTCCATTTTCCTCGGCTGTGCGCTTAGCATTAGTAACAGATAACTTGCTAATATTATGCTTGTTAAGCAAATGTCTGATAAGACCGCTTGTAGACCAACCTTTACACTTTATTTGAGTTTTTCTTTACAGGTTGCAAATTCTAGTTTCGAATCCTTCACGAAATATTTCCAAGCAAATGATTGACATTCTTGATTGAAGGGGTTCGTTTCGAACAAAATAAATTAAAACATTATATATATATATAGTACTAGGCTAGTATAGGAACTACAAAGAATCTTGTCACAAATACTCACAATATAAAGGAAGTGTGACACTTGCACAATGCACAACCTGGCGTAATGCAGTTACTGGAGCTACTGAGCGTGGTGACAAATTAAGACCGCATCAGCGCAATTACGCAAGATATTACAGGTCCTGACAAGTAGTGACAATCTGTGACATGCCATAACAAGCTGAAATTAAAAAACAAAACACTAAGCAAGCTTAAAACTAACAAATACAAACGTATTCTGACAAGTTATGGGTTAATTAAACTTACTATTAGCAAAATTTCCCAGTCAACACAAAATAAGCAAAATTAAATTTTTAAGAAAATGTCCCGGGAATTCCCGGGAGAATTTCCCGGGAAATTTAAATTAGCTAAAAATCTACCGGGATCCCGGTAAAGAAACCCTAGTCCTAATGCTGTAACTTTCTTTGGAACAATTGAACGAATTTTCGTCTACTTTTCTTCCTCTACTCATCGTTGGGATGTCTTAACAAAACATTCCAAAATCACTGTCAAGCGAGTCTCTGATACGCGGTGGAGTGCTAAGTATGATGCTGTTTCTAGTCTTAAGAACAACTTGACTCACGTTGTTAGTGCCTTGGAAGAACTGAGTGAAGGGGTCTCCGAAAATCTGGACACAAAGGGCGATGCTGAAGCTCTGTTGACCTCCATCATGTCATACATATTCATTGTGTACTTATTTTTCTGGGATCCAGAAATGAAAGAAATCAATGATGATCAGCTATATTTTCAAAGAAAGGGACTTGCTTTGGACCAGTGTGCATTAAAAATGAACTCTCTATCCGTGTTTTTAACTAATGAACGAGAGGCAGTAGTATCAAACGCTGCCAATGCCGCCGAAGAGTTCTGTAATGAAATGGATATCAGTATAGACCGCAGAGTCAGGAGACGGAGAAGAATGCCTGGAGAGCAAGCTCGTGATGCTGGATTGACCGTGCAAGAGGATGTACGCAGAGAATTTTTTGAAATCATGGATCGTTTATTAGCAGAAATTGAAAAACGCACAGTTTGTCTTAGAAATTCAAAGCGATCATTCATGTTTTTGTCTCCTTCGTACCTTTTGAATCAGTCCAAAGATGAAGAAATTAATACCAAGGTCAATAATTTTTCTTCCATCTACAATGACATTAATCCAGGAAGTCTACTGGAAGAAATAAAGCGTTTGCGCAGACATTTGCTCAGTTTCGAAAGCATAAGCGTCGACGATGATCCAAAGAACTGGGATATGTTAAAACTACTTCAGTGGATCGTTAAATGGGATCTAGTGGAATCTTTGCCTCATATAACAATTGCCCTCCGGATCTGTCTAACTACATGCATGTCTGTGGCAAGTTGCGAACGAAGTTTCTCGAAACACTTATGAAAACTTACCTCAGGTCAACTATAAGTCAATCTAGACTGAGCAATTTGGCGATTATTTCAATTGAACGTGAAGTTGCAGAGACAATGGACATAGAAAAAATCATTCATGAATTTTCTGTTATGAAAGTCCGAAAATTTAACTAGGCATTATACATTATATAGTTATTGTTAAAATTATGTAGTGTATTATGTACGGTACATTATGTAGTATTGTTAAAATTGAAGTTGCTTTATTTAAGTTTTTTTCTTCCAATAAAAGTTTTGTTTAGAAGTGTATTTTTGTAAAGGAATTGTTTTTAAAATTGAAAATTGTTGCAGGGGGGGGGGGGGCATTTTCGCCCCGAGCGGCAAAAAGTATTGGCACGCCTCTAGGTGGTTGTATAAACATAATCTTCAAAAAGTTAAGTTCGGAACCCATAATATTGTTCTTGTTCCCTAAAAACTCAGAATACCAATTTGTATACAAATCGGAAATGTTTTAGAGGCGCCGCAAGAGTGCAGAAGATTTAACTGTCTCTTTTGAGTTCAGCTCCAGGTTCCCCTCACCCATAAGGGCGAGTATTATCCTCTCAGTGGAAGGGGTTTCGTTGGTGCCTAACAATTCATTGTCGCCTAGTTGAACTTTAGAGACCTCCAACTAATGTTTTCTTTCTCGCATCTGGGGATGTTTTACGATGTTCCTCAACGACCTGAAGCAAAAACTGTGCGCGCGCCTCATTTCTCGTTCCAGAGGCGTTAAAGTCCTTTATCAATGCTACTCCCCTTTCTGCTATATCATTGACCAGTTGTCTAGAGTTTGCTGTGACAAATAATGACCGATCTTTTTCTTGAGCAATCGTTGGGCAAATTCTATTTGGAGGGCATTTATCTCCATTTTTTTTAGAGCTGCGACCATCAATCGCTTCATTTCTAAAGGTACACGATCATCAAAGAAAGAGACCAATCAGACGTTCACTTAAATACCACAAATGATTACCGAATGCCTTGCCTGCAGATTTGGAGAAGACACTGTCTAGGCAAGTTTTTAATTGCTGAAGGAGCTGAAGGTCATTTGCAGCAGCTAAAGTTGCTTGCGGGCATTGGAACCATGCTTTTACATAACTTTGTAGTGAATAAATTGAATCATCTTGAAGATATTGATATTTCTCTTGATGTTAGACGAACCTGTAAACGGAGGAGATAAATCTTTATATACTGGTCAAAAAAAGAAACTCAATTAGCTTGCATATGGTGTAAAATTTAAGTTTAGTGGTATTATCACAGTTTCAAGATTATGGTGAAATGTTTGTTCAAATCTTTTAAAGCCACTTAGTGCATGTTTTTAAACCTGACTAATCCCGGCTAAGACGCCATTTTGTTACAAACAATAAACAGAGATTAAATTGAATGTATTCTTTATGAAGGCATGCATTTTTTCTTTGACTTCACAGAATACACTGCCCGTTGAGAAAACCAAACTTTTTCCCGCGATTGAGGCATGCCACGACTCTCAGAGGTCGTGCCTTGGGCATGTTGGATGCAGGCATGTCTGCTGTCCAAGTTGCACAACGGATGCATGTGCATCCCAGCACAATCTCTAGGCTTGTTAGACGGTACAATGCCACAGGAAGTGTTCAGGACCTGCCAAGACGTGGGCGACCTCGTGTGACGACCCAACGCCAGGATCGCTACATTGTACTGCAGCACCTGCGTCATCGACAGCGGAATGCTCGTCAGACAGCCAGAGACACCTGGTATCCACAACAACAGAATTAGTGACCAGACCGTCAGAAACCGACTCCGTAATGCAGGACTCCGATCCCGCAGGCCTTACAGAGGTCCTTTTCTCACTGATGCAAGAAGGCAACGACGCCTGCAATGGGCCTATCAGCACCGTGACCTATCGTGGGCCTATCAGCTCTGACTGCCCAGCGCTACAGGGATGAGATTCTTCACCCACATGTTCTCCCATTCATGAGGCAACATCCAGAATTGGTGCTCCTGCAACAGGACAATGCCAGACCTCATGCAGCCAGGATAGTGCAGGCGTACCTGCAGGGACAACAGGTGCAGACCTTACCATGGCCAGCCTTCAGCCCAGACATGTCACCGATAGAGCACGCATGGGATGAACTTGAACGGCGAGTTCGCAGACGTCAGCATCAGCCGCAGAACATCAGGGAACTGACCAATGCAATTATTGAAGAGTGGAGGGCCATCCCTGTTGCTTTCCTGCAGAGACTGTTGAGGTCGATGAGGGCCAGACTCCAAGCCTGCATTGTGGCTAGGGGTGGCCATACGCGTTATTGACTGTTTATGATTGTTAAAGAATCATTTACTATATAGAGTCCTCATGTTTATTAATAAATCTCAAAAATTGCGTTTCTTTTTTTGACCAGTATAGAATAAATTGTTTGCTAGCCAACGTGCACGATGTAGAGCACCTGGTTGCATCAGTCTTCTTCCTCGTGGGGGTACTTCTCGCAGAAACAACAATGTTAATGTTAAGGTTTCTCGGTAATCTTTTGGTTGACGTTCTTCTAGGTTAGTTTTACAGAACTCAATTATTTCCTTCCATTCAGATATGGCTAAGGTCACTTCTTTATCACCAATCGCTGGTTCAAGCTTACTCTTATCAATGTTACTCCATTCTAGCTGTAATCGCTTAAATAAAGCAATATCAGGTCCTGAATAGGGACCAAAAAGGACGCCAAATACATTTCCAACTATAATCTCATGGATATGATGACAGGCTAGGTGCAGAAGATTTTTGTCCAACATTTGTTCAATCAGGATGCTGTGGTATCAAACGACATAGCTTTGATCTGGTTGGTTAAATTCCATTCTTTTACAGTTTCACCAACGGTCTTTGGAATTGCTTTTGCACTTTCGGAGGTACGTTTAGCAGGGTTGGCAAAAACCCAACTGGTTTTTTGCTGGTAGTTGGGTTTCTGCTGGGTTTTTGCCAACCCTGAAGTTTAGGGACTGCAAGAAGCTTGCCGATATCTTTACCAGTCACTACCACAGGCAAACGACCGACAGAATTTTTTCCTGTGATATTGGGTATCATTTTCCCATCCCAGTAAATTACTAGGGGGGTTTCTGGAGCAAAGTGTTCAATGATATTAGCTGGTTTCTAATTTTGATCCATTTAGCGCGAATAGAATCTTTACTGATCGATAGTGACTCTACATCATATCCTAAAATTTTTGCCGTAGCAACAACGATATGAGCTCTGCTCGGTTGCTGGTCTTTGCACGGTCTAGACTCGACCAGTGGTCGGCGAACAGGGGTAAATTACCCCAAATGGGGTACATTAACAAATTTTGGGGGTAATGCGTGCGGTATGACACACACCATATGCAACAATTTTAAGAGCAATTGGCTTGTTTTTGTTTACTTTGAAGTCTGGGGGTAATTTCATTTTACTCAAATAAATTTTTGGGTAATACCCAAAAAAGTTCCCCGACCCATGCTCTAGACCAGAGATTCCCAAAGTGGTCTGTACAGACCCCCAGGGGTCTGTAGGAAGCTTCCAGGGGGTCTCTAAACTTTTGGAAAAAATAGTAACATTAACTATACCTACTAACTATACTGACTATATTAACTATATTAATATTTAGGGGTCCTTGGTGGTAAAAGTTTGGGAACCCCTGCTCTAGACTCTAGAGCTTGCGCTAATTCGGGAGTCATTATGTTTTGAGGTCTTGCTTTCTTCAATTGTGGTTGGGTGTCACCCCGAGAAAAATTTTAATTTTTGAGATGTACTATTTTCCGAATGGATCGACTCGTTACTACTACTGATACTTGAATCTATCGTTGCAATTTTTAGTTGTATTTCTTTCATGTTTTCTCTTGCGGCTAATAAAATTTTGCTCTAATTATCTTATTTCTTTCCTTGATTGTTACTTTATCAATGCCAGCTGTGTGACTTTTCCTTCCACTTCGCTGAGCCATAAGAAATTTTTTCTATTTTCATCATAGACAGAGCATTCTCGTGTGCAATGTCAAATAGTTCATTGAGTCGTGATGTAAAGTGTTTCATTGGAAATTTGCTTTTGAGGTCGACGGGACTTACTGCCCCTAGATCTGGCAGTCATACAGTGGCGGCTCGTCGGTAGGCACTGCGGAACCAGTACCCCTAAATTTTTTGTTTACAATTGAAATAATCAAGAACAATATAAGGATGAGCTCACTGAATAACTTTTTCAATAACTTTTGAAACTTTTATTCAAGTTTGAGCAACCGCTTAATAAGATCATGTTCATGCGCAGTTGGAATACTGGCTCTCTTCCAGAAACCCATAACACTGATCAAAGTGTTCTTAGCACTTTGGGTCATTCCATGTCAGTTCAACGGCGAAAAAAACGTGACTATCACCGATTTCTTTTTTAAAAATTGGCACACTTATAGATCTCTGAGAAAAATAGAATAATGCTTGTTTCAACACTAGGTCATATGGTTCCGGAGACCTTCGAATTTTGTAAAAAATGGTCAATTTCCAAGGTCATACCATATATCAACATGAAATATCTCCGCTCCTATTGCACTTAGAGACCATTTAAACATGTTTAAAGCTTTTAAGCAGATCTACAACTTTGTTTCTATTCATATTTTACCTCAGTGGTCAAAACAAAAGTTGATCTTATTTTTGACCTTTGACCTTGTGTAGGTCATTTGGTCACAACCGATTTTTTTCTCCTTTCACCCAATTTTGGGTACACATGTCTACCTTAACCTGAAACAAGATTTTTAGTGTTGATTAAGTTACTATAGACGCTACAGCCATTTCAGTGGACCATACCCACCTCCATTTTGACCAAGTACCTTTTTCCATCAAACTTTGGAACTGTTTGAGCTAGAGTATTGAGAAAAATACCATTAAATTTTTCTTAGAGATATATAATATCTGCTAATTTTCAAAAAAATCGGTAATTATCTAACCTACTGTAACCTAACCCAGTTATTTGGTCGAATAAGTATCCGGCCCTATTATAATTTTTTTTTTTGTATATTTCAGAGAATTATATAATATAGGTAATTTAAATTACATAATTAATTAATTTATATGGACATTCAAAAGTGTGAAGAACTTCGAACCTGCTATCCTGTTTAAAGGTAAAGCTATGTACGTAAGTACCTTATACTAGGCTATAGAATAAATTCAGTTTTAAGAGTTAGACGAGTTTTAATAGAATTACTAAACTTTGTGTATTTATTCATTCTGTAGAACAGTATGTACCCGTGTGAAAATAAGCTTATTTAAACGTTGGAGCAAGGATTTTTTTGGCATCTGTATTTATTCCAATCTGTAAATCAAACTGCACATTTCTTCTTGTTGTAGACCTCTGAAACAAGATCAGTAGGTCCCAAATTTTATTTGTGCCATCTAAGCAAAAATAGCTTTTAACAGGGTTGGATATAATGAATAATTATAATTGTATTTTTAATTAGTTGATCCTAATTTCCATTAATTGTAATTGATTCAAAATGAAATAAAGGTAATTGTAATTGATTTTTGAGCTATAACTGATGTAATTGATCAGTGTCAATTGTTAAGAATTATACCCCTAGATCTGGCAGTCATACAGTGGCGGCTCGTCGGTAGGCACTGCGGAACTGCAGTACCCCTAAATTTTTTGTTTACAATTGAAATAATCAAGAACAATATAAGGATGAGCTCACTGAATAACTTTTTCAATAACTTTTGAAACTTTTATTCATTGCTCAATGCTCATCCTTTTATTTCAGCAATTATTTCAACCCATTCTTAGAGACAGCACCCCTAGAATTTTTAGTCACGAGCCGCCACTGCAGTCATACATCATCCAATGAAAATAAACCTTTGATAGTTTATTTAGTTATACTTATATATAGATATATATTTATTTTAGATATACAGGGTGTCCCATAAGTCCGGCATCATAGGAAAAAAAATAAAAAAAGGCAAAACAATCGCCGAAGAGACTTGTTGGGACTTCTGTTAAAATGAGCCAGGATAGCAGTCGTTGTATCATCGTCAGTGGACCTCCTTGAAGGTCCACTGCGTGGTTTATCTTCTATGGAACCTGTTTCCTTAAACTTTGCAACAAGTCTGCTAACACAACTCTGTGTTATTGGCTCGCGGTCTGGATGCAGTCTGTTAAATTCAGCAGCGGCCTCTCTCTGACTCCGATTTCCTATGAGTAGAATTATCTGGATTCGTTCTTCCTTGCTCAGACATTATGGCCTGTAGAAAGAGAGAGAGATGAATTATGGTTTGTAGAAATAGAAAAAATATGAATTTCTCCTATGATGCCGGACTTATGGGACACCCTGTATATTTAGATATATAGAATAGATAGTTATATTATTGTAACTGATTCGGAGAAAATTTATTGTAATTGCAATTGATCTTGAAATTGTGAAGTACAATACTAACTAATTAATTTGAAGGAAAATAAAAAAAAATGTAATCGTTTCCATTTTGTGTAATTGAACCCAACCCTGACTTTCAAGCTACGTTTTTTTTTCTTTTTAGATAAACATGGATTTCAGCAGTTTGAATATGGGCAGGTTCTGTTGTGACCCATTTAAAAAACACACAGGAAAAGTGAGAAAAGGCATTCGTGCATTGACTAAAAATTTGGTTGATCAAAATCCTGAATTGAAACTAACAAATAATCATAAAGCATGTGCAACCTGTCGAAATATACTAGCAAATCATCCATCCCCAATGCCTGAATGTGAACCACTTGAAAAATCACCATCCACCTCAAGTGCCCCATCTGAGCTAGAAACCGTTGGAGATGTAGTTGAAATGTAGTATGAGTATGAGCTTAGTAAATTCAATGTTTCATTGGCCACACTTGATGAGACCCCAATAAAACCATGTAAACTCTGACAACGCTGGTTACGCAAAGAGAAAGTTGAGGAAAGTAGTAGTAGTTGTGAAAAGAAAGCTTGAACTTGCAACTAAACAACCAATTTCATGCAGTGATTCAGATGATACAGAACTGGAGATTCTTCAACTACTAAGAGAAATTTAATCAAGTGACAAGTCGAAGTGAAAAACTGACAATTCTTACTATCCTACCAAAAAGATGGACACAAGTAAAGATCAGAGAAGAATTGAAGTGCTCAGATTACATGGCTAGGCAAGCAGTGAGTTTGGTGAGGGAGAAGGGAGTGCTTTCAACTCCTAATCCGCGTTTGGGGAAACCCCTGAATAGTGAAACTGCTGTCAAAGTAATTGACTTCTATCATTCGCCAAATGTGAGTAGGCAAATGTCAGGGTTTAAAGACTTTCTGTAAAAGGAGCTGATGGTAGGCGAGAAAGAAAAAACTCGCTAATCTTATGCAACCTAAAAGAAGCATTTGAGCTTTTTAAAACAAACCATCCAACAATTAAAATAGGATTTTCAAAATTTGCAGAGCTTCGGCCAAAAGAATGTGTTTTGCCAGGTGCCAGTGGAACACATTCTGTTTGCACTTATTAAAACCTTGTTTATTGTACCATTTATTATGTTAATTATATTTTGTATTTAGGTTAGTATCTTAGCATTCCTATTTAAATTTGCGTCTTATTAGGCAGGACTAAAGTCTCTTATTATAGGTTTTTCTTTTACTGTTTGCTGTTGAATAATGATCTCAGTTTTTGTCTAAGGTCAAATCTTTGGTAAGATAAATAATTACCTTGAAAGGCGTATACAAATACTATATTATTATTATAAATGTAACAATAATGGCTTCCATAAAATATATTCTAAATGCCTAATTGCCTTTTTTAAATATAAAGTTATGTTGATGCCTCTTTTTTCATGGTTTCACCCAGCTAGACAAGAATCGGTTCTTATAACTCAATTGATAAAAATAAAGGAATAGTTTATTTTACTATCATATTAAGAGGCAAATTGTCTTAAAAGTAGCAGACATTATAGATCTCGGTGAGACAAATCTAATGGTACTTTTCTCAACACTCTAGCTCAAACAGTTCCAAAGAAACGGCGCTCCAAAGTTTGGTGGAAAAAGGTACTTGGTCAAAATGGAGGTAGGTATGGTCCACTGAAATGGCTGTAGCGTCTATACTAACTTAAAATGTATTCCCAAAATTGGGTGAAAGGGAAAAAAAAATCGGTTGTGACATCAAATGACCTACACAAGGTCAAAGGTCAAAAATAAGAAACTTTTGTTTTGACCACAGGTAAAATATGAATAGAAACAAAGTTGTAGATCTGCTTAAAAGCTTTAAAATAGTGTTTAAATGGTCTCTAAGTGCAATAGGAGCTGAGATATTTCATGTTGATATATGGTATGACCTTGGAAATTGACCTTTTTTTACAAAATTCGAATGGCCATATCTCCAGAACCATATGACCTAGTGTTGAAACAAGTGCCATTCTGTTTTTCTCACCGAGATCTATAAGTGTGCCAATTTTCAAAAATCGGTGATGGTCACGTTTTTTCGACCCAAAATTCCGTTGAACTGACATGGAATAACCCCTTTCAAAGGGAGCTTCATCTCTGAATGATTGTAAAAAAAAAAAGTCAAAACTTGCTGCTGAGAAGGAAGTTTACCGCCAAATATTTTTGGTAAAGTTGGACCAACAAGCCATATATCTGTTTTAGAACGAGTACTATAACTACTAGCCATGACTGCAAAAAATTTAAAATTTTAGGGCGTGAAACTCGTAACCGTGAAATAAAATGAAGCACAAATTACTACCACATACGCACTTCCTCAGCATGTAGTTAACTGATGAGTTGAGTTGCAGCTTGCTCCCTGCCAGTTTTTCAGATGCCGAAAGTCACTAGTAGTAGTTACATATATTGATATTATATCATAAATACAACTATATATATATCAAAACATGTATTTCATATAAACATTTCAATCATAATTTCTGCAAATTTTGCAAAGAAATAAATAGGGTATTTTACTATTGATTAAAAGTACATTACTCTACATTTTTATACTGCCGTGCGCCACCCCCAAATAATTATGATTTGATTGCTTTAAGAAATAGCATGTTGAGTTTTCTCATGATAAAGAACAAAATTCAACCTTCTGAACTCTAAAATTAAAAAAATAATTTTTGTCCCTATATGCTGATAGCCACCCAAGTGGACATGTTATTGGTCCATAACGGCCTATCCAGCGCCGACGAAAGGTTTAGTCTGGGAAGTTCCGAATAGCAACAGTAGAGTGGGAAATTGCCCGTCTTGTTGAAAGGTTACTCGTGTCAACTCCAATAACCCCTAGTTTGGGGAAGGAAAGAATGGTACAACGTGTTAAGTACCGGATACAGTTTTTTTCCACTCGCAAAACGATCGTCAAAGAAAATGGACCTTTATATAGTTCCGTGACATAACGCAACAAACGTTAACTTTTGATGAGTCCCGTTCATGTTGACGCATTTCGGCGCTAGATAGGCCACCTCAATCACCCGATTTTGAACTTTTATCATGGGATTAAAATATTTGTGCATCATGACAAACCCAGATATCTGATAGAACTCCGTCAAGAAATCGGTGGTTATTGGAACCATTTCGTGAAAGCATCTTTCTAATGTAGTTTGAGCGTCGAATACGCATTGCAGCGACGAATAATTATAATAATGTGAAGGTCTTCTAAATTCGAAGAGTTGGGAAATGTAAACCATGTATATTGTAGTTATAGATAATAAGAAAATTGACTTTTTCAAGCATTGCTTCTTGGAGACACGGTACTTTATCTCGTACTACTAAAACAAATTGGTCTTCGCTAATAATAAAATTCCAAGTGTACAGGAATTTGTTGTATATTGTGTGTATATATACGCACTACAGTTTACAATTAATTTCACTACAGACGTTAATTGTATGTCGCTAAGTATTTTAATACCTATGAAGGTGTGCTTGGGATTTTAAACATGGCATACTTTCCTGTTCCTGATGTTAGAATTAGATATCCTCACCGGCAGTTTCTTAGCCTTGGTGGTCGCTGTGCTGTGCTGAGAATTTTTTTTCCAGCAAAACTCAGTTTTTTTATTTTAAGCGAGAAACTCGTGTTAGTTGAAATTATTTTGTTAGTCGTAATCCCCATATGAAACGGTTTTTCAGTGGGGTTTACCCGTGCCTGCTTCGCATTTGTTAATCTTGTATTCGGTTGAATAGACTGAGCACAGAGTAACACGCAGTGTCAGTCAATTTCGGTGCTTCGTTTTAATTGCAACCACTGATGAGAAGCCCAGTTCGCGCAAGTATAACTGCTTCAGACACCAGTTCTGTATATACTCGCTTTTCCATGCTACCGTAAATGTATACAAGTCTTCTGACGAGTGGAATGACATCTGCAGGGTCGTCTTGTGAAAAGAAAGTTGTCAATTTACTGTGTAGGTTTTCTTCAAGTCCAACGCTGCTGACAGTTTTCACAATCCAATGAGTGGTCAAATTCATAATCATTTCATTGCGTGTGTCGTTAGTTTGCATCGCACATTCCTGGCTCTATGGGTCATGGTGCATGATTCATCAGGAACCATACGTTTGCGTTTCCTCCCCAAAGCAACGTAAATGCACCCGTCCCCGACAATCGTAAGTTCATTCATATATTTGGGAAAACGCGATGATCACGCGTGGATTTTGTATGAAACAAAATTACCCCCACCAGGATTCGAACCCAGAACCTTTTGAGAGAGATATTTGAATTAAATGCTGCCATTACTTTGAGTGCGAGAGGGTTAATACTAAAAACGCCGCTGGACGCGAAAGCGGTACGAGTTTCCTCCGGTGTTTAAATGTACGACAGGTTAGGTAGCTTTCATCCTGTCGTCGTGTGGTGGTATCGCTCGCGGCTATCTGAAAGATCCCGGGTTTGAATCCTGGTGGAGGCACTTTATATAGATTAATACGGTATAGTAGTTTATTATTAGAATTTGTTTGATGTATCCGGATTTGAGAAAAAATTCAGAATTGGAAAAGATTCTGGAAGGACGAACTATGTAGTTGTTACTAGTTATTTTAAGTGCGTTTGGCATACTCATAGTTAAAACTAAACACCGTAATTTCCGAAACTAAAGGTTGTGTGTGTGTGGTACTATATTCTCTCCCCATTATAGGCCTATTGGTAAGCCTAAGTAAAATTTCTTATCATAATTTACATTACGTTGCATTCCTTTTCTTCGTAGGTGTCATTACCTTCTTCGTAGTTTTAATAACTCACGAGAATCAAAGAATGACTGGTTACGATGAAGTTAGTAGTAGTTATACCTTTGGGATAGGCTCGCTCTCTCTCTTCCTTACCAACCGTAGGCTACTATCCGAAAGTACCTATATGCTCGTATAGGCATTTACGCTAAAGTAGTTGTATACGTAGAGAGAGGGAGGTGAGGGAGAGAAAAGGTGGGGCGGGCTTTAAGTGCATTAGAACCAATTTACGTGGCGTGAGAATTTTAACTGGAGAATAGAGCTTCTTTCTCCCTCCCAAGTAGGCTCGACAGAAATACTATTAACGGTGTTTGAAAACAATAATTATGGAACTTAGGTCTATAATCTAGGTCCGAAAACGAATGTAACTCGGTTGTAAAAACTGTTATAAAATTTTGTTCAGTATATTGTCCACTTTTCCCGATGTTTCTAGTTTTTCTACATCGGAGTTTCAGTAAGTTTGAGCATTGGACTCGAGGGGATAGGCTATTTAGGCCTAATTAAAAGCGGCTAATCACTGAATACCGTTTGAAATTGTAACACGAGGGCATAAACGAACGATGTGTCTGTAGGCTAGATTACAGAGAGAGAGTTGTATCGAAGCTTCATGCAATACTACTGGATACGGTAGGATCGAATCTAGGATTCGATATAAGGCTACAGCTTGTTATTAGCGCCTAATTTGTATAGATTGCTTACGTCTGTAAGTTGTAAGGAAAAAATGCATTTGGGTTCATTCAGAAATATATGCTATCTGACACCAGAATACCAATTAAAAAATTGGACTTAGGCTTACTCTTAATTTCAAAATTTAAATACTGATCTAGACCTTGGGTTAGAGTTTAGACCTTTACTTACTCGTCTTTATACCTTAGGGAAAGCGTTAAAATGTGTGCATTTTTATTTTTTGTTCAAGGCTTATTACGTGGTGTTTGGCTGCATAAAAGCTTCGGAATCTACTTAACAGTAGTTTTACCAGAAAATGTATGAAAATTGGTCCTATTCCACTCTTCCACTAACAAGCCCTGTGATCTTGTCGACCACTCAGTAATGTAGGTATTTCATACAGTTTAAGTGTTTGCAAACGAGAAGACATAAATAATGACATTGCGGGGCTTAGTCCCGACATCACTGAAGTCGTTGGAGTCACCATCTTCTATGTGCCGAGTGCCGCCCTCACCCACTCGTTGTGCAGACTGGTTAAATTCTCCCTCACACTCAGCCATCTTAGCCAAGTGCCATTCTGGCATTCATTGGCTGTTTTGCATTTTTTTTTTAATCCGCACTGGGACCACATACTATTTAGCGTCGTAATACTTCCTACCTGAACTAACGTCATTTCAAAACATTTCGCTTTTCCCCGGAGTTAACTTTTCCGCGTACAATGACATATTATGTTGACTTGGGAGGGCGACACAACAGCTTTTACTTAATTAGGTTTTGTGATCTAGAGCATAAATTTGAATTCATAAACATGCGTCTCTCCTGAAGAGGTGGTGGGGCTGGCATCGTCGCTATTTAATATTATTTCCCCGGGAAAATATGGTGTTTTCGAAACTCAAAAAGTGGAAAATATAAATTTGTTTTTGAATTTATTTAATTTTTATTATTAACGGGGCCAAGACCAATTTTAAAATTTTGCTGCACCTTGCAAAATAATTCTGGTCATAAGAAGCTGATCTTGGCCGGTTTCATAAATGGCTGTGTATATATGGGCGCTATAAATTTTCAAAGTAACTTAATCCTCGCCTTGCGGAAGGATTTCAAAAAGTGATATAAAGAAGGGCTGAGAAGCTACTGCGCTTTGGGTGCATTTTAATGTTGCTGCTTTTGCGAAAACAGAATAGAACTGATAAATAGGACAACCAAAATCACAGATTCTTAAAGTAGGCTTCATGCTTCCAATCTTAAAGTAGCCGGATAGGCTTCGTTAATTTTATTGGTGAAATCCTTAACATAGGCCTACACCAAATTCACCTTTAAAAAAAAAAAAGTTCTCGGGTGCTATGTTGTCCTAATTAGACCTTCAATTTGAATGTTTCATTCTTAATTTATTTCTGTTACCACTTATTGATATAAAGTAGTTCATATTAATAGTAAGTATGTAATAAGTTCAGGCTAGGTCCTCTGAGGAGTATAAGCCTAATGTAAACAATGCATTTCATTCGCTACGGGCTACAATATAGAGCAATAAAATATAACTGGTGTCGTTAAGAGTATATTTTTTTAACATGTATCAGAAGTTTTCAACGTTTCGCAGACAGTTTGGTCGTGCACTGCAATATGCAGAATCTGCTCGGAGGGGAAACCACTTTTCCTTTATTTCTTGGTAAAAATAAGTTAACAGATGACTGAATTTCCTCGTAAGTGAAATTCTCTCAGATGAGCGAATGTCTTATTTTTCGTAACAGTTTATTTTCCTGTTAGATTAGACACGGGGCACAATTTAAATATTGGCCTACAATTTAGATTTGGCAGTAATTTGTTAAGCCTAGTTTTGATTGAGAGAGCCTAAATCCGTTTAGGTAGACAACGCATGGTTAACCAACGGTTCAAAGCGGCCTCGTATTTGGTCAACAGGTAGGCTTACTTTAGAAATTTATGGTAGGAACTAACATTGTGAGAGGCTTAGGCAACTTCTGCTTACCTTTCCATACGAAGAGTAGATATTTATTTAGTGGACAGCTTAGGTTACTGGAATGCAATATAGAACGATTCTGCAAATTACGTTAGTGACCGAACAGTTTGGTACTGTATCTTTCAAGCTTACTACATCAACATGCAAGATAACCTATTGAGTTTTTGGTATTTCTCTACTATTAATTACACCGGTCTCCGGTAGAAAGTTTTAAAAGCTGGTTTTCAATGTTAAAGACATGACTTAAATATGGGTATAAAAATAGGTTAGGTTAGGTAAAAAAGGGTAGAAAGTTTTAAAAGCTTTAAGCTTCAATAACTCTTTAAAAAATCATTTGCGACACAAATGAGTATTATTTTTTATTTCAGTACATTGAAAACCAGCTTTTAAAACTTTCTACCGGAGACCGGTGTAATAATAAATATTTATCGAATTTTTTCTCCTAAAAGACGGGAGCCGTCTGAGATTGCCTAATTGTTATATAGCGTAATTTAGGTTATAAAAAATTAGTAGGCTATTAGACTGACTACATCCCTGGTTGAGGCGTCTGTGCCTAACACTTGCCTCGAATAGAAATTCTAAGTTCCTTTTAAATACAATGAAGGCCAGCCTAAACATTTTTCAACAAGACCAATCATTATTATTATTACGTAACTTTTATAGCTCTTCTGAATAAGGATACATTTAACCTTGGGTGGCAAGTCCTTTAAGTATTTTTTTTCATACTCCAAATTTTCTCTGCTTTCATAATAATTAGAAACGAAGTTACTTCACAATAAATTTGTAGCTTCCAACTCTCCTCCCTTTTTAAGGAATTAAAAAAATTATTTTTATGGAGTCCCATCGTGTCAGGAAAATCTCATATAAAAAATCAAATCAAATTTGGCCAACTTACTAAAGGAACAGGCCTGGTTAAGAAAGAGAAAAATAAATAAATTTAATTCAATTTTAAAGGGAAGTTTAGCCCTATCAACTAACGGAGATGGAAAGAAAGAAATGTAAAAGTTCACTTTTTGTGGTCGAACAAAGCCCTGTCAATTACTTCAATTATCTTAGATAAGGAAGCGAGGTCCTCCTCTCCACCGTGATACGGGATTTCGGGGGGAGCAGTCTCATATCAGTGGAATGGCTGCTTCACCGGGATTTTACTCCTACAAAATAATCGATTAATTAAATTACAAGAAAGAATGAATTCCTCTCGCAATCCGTGTTGTCTTTGGCATGATGGGAGGATAGTGTTGTTAGTGGTTGGCTGGCCGGCCTTACTCGTCTTAACAATGTCGTATTGTGACTTAAGTCCACGAACAGGCTTGTAATTGAGGAGCTGTAAATGTTACCGATTTTATCTCGAAGGAACCTGTATCGCTGTAGTTGTGAGTTGGGAAGTCCGGGCGGGGCATGTAAATTATTTTTCTCTTCGACGCTTAACTGCGTTCAGTCTTTTTAATTTGTTTAGATGATCTTGATCATGGTCTAATTAGGGTCTACTGGAAACCGTGTTAGGCCTATGGACCGCACAGACCCACTGAAGATATTTAGGCCTGGAGGCTTGTTTAGTTCATTATATTTTTTATGACATTTAATAAGCTAACAGAATAACAATAAAAATACACACAGTACCGGTACGTGTAATGTTTGGTCTTTTTCATCATAAATCTTGTAAGTTTAAAAAACATTATATATCGTGTTAATGGGTATTAGGCGGTTTCCCAGAATAAGTAAACTTTAGGCTTTTTGTCAGTGCTTTGAAGTTGCTTTAAATTTCTTTGGAACATTTAAGGAAGTTGCCTAGCAATAGTAATTTTTTGATACTCATTCGGAATTAAAGGTAGATCTGTTATATTAATTTCATTAACTGTCGTAAGCAATTGCAGTTCCCTTCCTATACTATTACTATAGATATTCTTTAAGCGGTTTTTTTTTTTTACTTTTTGAACCTCCAGGCGGGAGCAGGTTTTTTCAATCCAAGACGAGTCACATGACCAGGTGATCGAAACGGATGTTTTAGCTCAAGCTAGAGGCCTATTCCGCGCATCCCAAAACAAGGGGGCCACCCCCTTTATGAATACCCTGGCATTTGACGAGTTAGTTATTCTTAAGTTTATTGAAGGTAGACGTAGGTCGTTTAACGTGTTTCACTTTTTCGTTTTGCTCCTTGTTTGGGTTAGGCCTGCAATTTAAATAGGCCTTGTATTACAATGTTTAAAATCATACAGTATATCGAGGTGGATACGCCTACCAGTATTTAGTCTGTTGTGAAACAGTTTACTAAAGTCGTCATACTGAAGTAAACCTACCTACATGCGGGTTTACGGTAAACAGATTAGCTTACGGCACCCGCAGCAGGTACCCAAACTTACCGCTTGTACTTTATAACCGCTACAGACAGTAACAGTATGGGCTAGGTTTACCCTGTCATTTACTTGTTTTGTCTGAAACATAAACAGCTGTAGTAGCATACTAGTTTGGGGTAAACCTCGAAATAATATGAACACAGACCTAAATGTTTGTGATGTTCGTATTTAGTTAAATATAAACCTTTCCGGTAAATATAGAAGCTATAGATAACACTAGGCAACAAATTTCAACTTTTTTTTTGTTACAGACACGTGAACTACTGATTCCTACTAAAGCGCTGATGCTGATTTCAGATCTGATATCAAAATTTCTCTATCACGTCCAGATTTTATGTAACCGAAAACCCCTATTTTTCATTTTTTTTCTCACCCGCTTCTATTACGAAAGCCGTCTAAGCTACTTTTCCGTGCCACGTTTTATGTTAAGCATACTTAAATAATTAGTGAACAGGGATGTCTTTCCTCCTTTATTCTGGCTTAAGACAGACAGCGGAATTCCGCTGGCGGAGTTGCCACCCCTGCGCCCAACCATCCACCCAAAGCGCGTTAGTATTTTGTTGTTACTACTGAAAGGCAAATTCCTTCTTAAGTGAAACTTTGGTGTGTCCTCTTCCTTTGTCGCTTGTAGGATGACGAGCTCTCCTTCTGCAGGAACCAACAATAATCTCCCATCATATTTGGGTTGAAATTACCTTGGTATCTGTTTTCCATAACTGAGATCTGTTGGTGGAAACGCTCACCATGCTCGTCACTTACAGCCCCAAGGTTGGCCGGGAAGAAGTCAAGATGAGAATGTAAAAAATGAATTTTCAAAGACATTCTGCATCCCATTATTTCATAAGATTTAAGCATGTTTTCTACGAGTTTACGGTGGTTTTCAGCTTTGTGGTTTCCAAGAAAATTTTTGACAACTTCAACGAAAGATGTCCATGCTCCTAGTTCATTCTCATTTAGGTTAGATGGAAACGATGAGTCGTGGATGACACTGCGGATCTGTGGTCCAGTGAAAACTCCAGCTTCTCGCTTAGCATCTGTCAATATTCCTTTGAATTTATCCTTTAAATATTGGAAACCACTACCTTGATGATCCATACCCTTCACGAAATTTTTCATAAGGCCAAGTTTAATGTGAAGTGGTGGAAGATGTACTTTCTGAGGGTCAATAAGTGCTGGGTGTTTCACATTGTATTTACCAACAACATGTTCAGTTCTAGATGGCCAATCATGTTTTTTGTAGTGGTTCTTGTCATCTCTGCTGTTCCATAGACACAAAAAGCACATATGCTTTGTGTAGCCCAACTGTAACCCAAGAAGTAATGATACAACTTTAAGGTCGCCACAATATTCCATGTGTGGTCCTTATATTTGATGAGTCTTAGCAGCAGTTTCATCGATTCATAAGTCTCATTAAGGCCAGTGGCATGTGCTACAGGTATTGAAGGTTTTTCATTGCCGTTGTGCAGTAATACAGCTTTAAGGCTAGCTTTACTAGAGTCAATGAACAGTCTCCATTCTTTTGGATCATAGCGACAGCCAATCCCTTGCATCAGACCACTGATATCGTGGCAGAAACAAACGTTTTCTTCCTGTAAGTAAAATGATGAAAACTGCAAATGGCGATGGCGGAAATGGGAAACTTTGGTGTTTGGTTGGAGAAGATTAAATTCTTGAAGTCTTGAACCAAGCAACTCTGCCTTTTCTTTTGGTAATTCCAAATCGCGCACTAAGTCATTTAACTCCGCTTGACTTAACAAATGTGGGGAAATATTTGCATCTGGAACATATATGCCATCTTTCCCTGTTTCTATATCACTAGCAGAATCTTCAGATGAACTGCTGTCTGTTATCGTTGCTGGTGGAACTGGTGGTGGATTTGTTTCATCATGTGGTACTGGTTTCATTGCTGATTCGCAGTTTGGGTACGTGATCTTTGATTTGTTTTTCTTTGTGAAACCAGCAATCTTTGTCAAACAAAAATAACAATCATTGAAGTGATTTTTCGGCTCACGCCAAACCATGGGGACTGAGAACGGCATAGCTTTTCTTTTACCATTCATACAAGCTATTAACATTGCATTGCACTGTGCACAGCAAATATGTGGTGCCCAGTCCCTCTGTTGGTCTCCTAACTTACAGTCAAAATAAACACTTGTAGGCAAGTTTAATCTTTGTTGTTATGTTTCTACGTTGTGGCTTAGGTGTATATTGTTCAAATTTGTATATAGTTGGCAAAAAAAATTGCTTTAACCTTGAAAAGCAAGTTTCATATTACTGGCATTAAGCCGATTAAAACCAAAATCTGGACGTGGTAGAAAAATTTTACTAAAAGTGATTTGCATTTTACACAAAATCTAGACGTGATACAAAAAATCTAATTATAGATTTGAAATCAGCATACGGAAATTAGCTAGGAGCACCTTTGTTCTTCTGTAACAAAATCTTTGTTGCCTAGTGTAATCTAGGTAGATATTGCTGTTGATAGGTAGGTTGAGAATGAATGGATTTTAATTAGGTATGGGGCCTATTGAGCAGGCCTTAGTGGTATTATATAAATAATCTATTCCTCTTCCAAGGCAACAGCTTGAAGCGTACTATTAATAGTACGCCTCAAGCTGTTGCCTAATATTAATAGAATATTTTTAGGTATAACCTTGCCTTGGAAATAAAATACGTTGAAATACCCTATAAAACACAAATTAGAGTTGGCTTTTAAGGACCTGACTTCAAAATAAATGTAGGCCCTTAAAAAAAACGTAGGTACGAGATGAATCTGTTGTTCACTCTGACTAAAGATAAACTTAGATAAATACTGCAACAGGGTTAATACCGTCCCTGAAAGCTTACTGTACCATATTGCAGTCATCGCGCCTTTTCGGTATTCGATCGAGGCGAGGCGTCTCTTGAAGTTTAAACGGAGGGAGGGAGAGTGGATCCTCACCCTTTCATGATCTCGAGCCTCTCGTAATTACTCGGGAGACAGACCCATTCCGTTCGGCGTTTGGGACCGCTTAAATATCATTCCTAATTTTAGAACGCACGAAGAGTTTATCGCGACATTCATCGCCCGACCACACCCATTTATTTAGACGAGGAACGGGGCGGAAGGTGGAGGTTTTTGGGGAAGAGCCACACGGGGAAGCGTACTTAATATTAGGGTGAAACGACTACAATTTTAGGATTCATTACGACGGGGATGAAATAATCCGTAATCGGACGAGAGGAAGAAGTGAATGGGGTCGCTTCAGTCAAAACGGCAAGGCTGAGTGCAATTTTTTCCCTCCCTCTTAAGTGCGATCGCATATTAGGCATATGCTGTTCAGTTCACACACAGAAATGGTGGGTATATGCCTAATGTGTGTGTGTGTGTGTGTGCGCGCGCGCGCGCGCAATCATACACAACCGTATCCGAATATACAGAATTTTAAATTTTCGAATCCGATTCCAGGTTTATGCCGTTAAGTTTGAATTCGACGCACACAAATTAAAGTAATTGGAAAATAATGAAAAAATAAATTGATTATATATTAAGGGTTAAATAATTACTTTGTAGGAAATGACTGAAAATGCATAAGTTTAGGTTTTCATGATTGCAATAAAAATATCTTGCAAATGCATTGATTCTTATGTGGGGGGGATATATACTCTATATATAGTTCTGTACATTCTAAGTATATATGCGCTATTTTTATTTAATTTCCTTTATATTTTTCCTCGACTCTCATATACTCCTATACTATCATTTATGTCGACTAACGAGATTTGAAGTAGTTGACCCAAGTGAAAGAAAATCTATAATAATATAACTTGACATTTTTCTTCATTTTGCTTCTCCCCTAACATCGTACGTATACTTCCCACTTCATTATATATATATATATATATATATATATATATATATATATATTCCAATTGCAAGAGCTTTGGTAAACTTTATTTAGCTAACCAAGCCTACATCGTAAACATTGAATAAGTCTTTCCCCAAATCCTTTTTGAGGTTTCCCTGCAAGGTCAGAGTTTAAAAAGTGGTTTGGGGAATTCCATTTCGAATGTGGCCTAAGTTCCAGGATCTCCCCCTACTCCCCTTTTTAATTTTTTATTACCTTAATCAGATAATGTTTGAACTCCTCATGACTGACTTGTCATGGATGGAACCTATTTAGCATAGCTTTATCCAAGTTCGTTGGACAACTTTTTGTTAGGTAAACCTATATTGATATTTAATAGGCCCTAGGTTTATCCAAAGTTCGGCACAAGTAGGGCCCTATTTGGTTTTCCGTAGTTGTTAGGCTACCATACTTCGGGTCGTACGCCTGCTGATGTATAGGGTGAATGAGAAAGTGAAGATAAGATTTAATCCTGTATGTAGCCTGTTGCTTGTTGTAGCCTACTTGTGTATATGGCTTGCCCTATTTATTATAATTTTAGAGAAATTTAGTGCGGTAAAAATGTAGTCTTTGTCACAATAGGACTCCTGTATACTTGGCGATTTGTTTGTACCGAAGAAATGGCTTTTTTAAAAAAAAAAAACTAATTTGCAGAATGCTGAAACTGATTATTTTAACATAACCTTGTATAACCGGAACTGAACGCACGCACGCACGCGCACTATATATATACATATATATATATATGTGTGTGTGTGTTACACTAGACAGTTTTTCTGGGTTGTAATGATCGAGAAAAGAAAATTTTTGGCGTCGTAACAGTGAAGTCATTGACGTCTAACATCTTGGCCAGACGCCGGACACCAGACAGGCCGGCCGGATCTTGAATAATGATGACGATAACAAGCACGTGCTAATCGTCAATTTGGATGTCATTTAAGCCAAAAGTTCCTCCAAACTTTTCGATCTTGCGCCATCCTTTTGAAACAGCGCTCTGAAATTGTGTCCGACACTTTGATGACTGACTCGGATAATTTTATCAAACAATTGAATCTAAATAAGTTTGATGTAAAATTGTGTGAAAGTACGAAAAAGGTCAAATTTAATTTAGCAGATGTACTCTGTTTATTAAGTGCATTTACGGATGCTGTCAGTGTCATTCGCAATGAGTTTGTAGCGTAAATGATTTAATTATATATTAAGACACTTTTGCAACATTTCGGATTTATTGGCGAACGTAGTTTGGGATCGCTGCAGTAGGGTGTAAATTTAGGCTTGTGACACCCGCATATTAAAAATAAACGCTTCGTAGAGCGTTGAGCACGGGATATGAAAATGTGAATGCCAAAGATGTTGGCCACTCTGCTTTATCTTAGGACATGCACTAGTCATGTTATGTCCAACTATCCTGATAAGTTTGAATCGTGTTGGAACTACTGTAGTCGGATTAAAGATTTTTTAAGTAGGCCTATCCATAGGGCAAAATTGGCAGGTTTAGATTTACTGATTATTGCCTTCGCATAATCCCAGTTTATAATTATGGTATAGGATGGGACCTAGGAAATTAAGACCAAATTAAACTCGGTCTTAAGTCTTTATTAACCCACGAGATCGAGTAAAGATGTGGTAGAGTAAACCTTTTACCCAAGTAGGGAAAGTCGTTTATAGCGCATTCCTACTACCCTTACCAAGTATCGTAATAATGCATACAGTAAGGAACAGCCCTTCTCTCTTGTTGAATTACAACTGAATATTTAATGTAAATTGACCTTTGTTTGAAGGATGAGATACGAATTGCAGAAGGGGAGTAAAATTTATCTTCACACAGCTATTCTATGAATATGCGTCAGGAACGTCAGCTAAATTTGGAGCATACTTTGATGTTAATTAGGTCAGATTTGTATATGAAAGTATTAAATATAGATCACAAATGTACGGTACTGTAAAAACTGTACAAAAAAAAAGTGACTAAGATGTAACTGCGTAATTCATTTCCAGTTTCCAAAGGCTGAATGGTACCGCAAGTACAGAGCGTTACATTGTGCAAAAAAAATAAAAAGTGTTACTGGTACTTCACTGTACTTGCTTCGGGGCAGTGTATAGGCTCATCTAATGCAGATTGTCACGCTACAGTTCACGCGAGAATTCTTCGGTAATGAGGGAGTTTAGTGGGGTGGGGGGTCGCACCCCACCCGCGTTCATGCTTGGTTCCAGAGTATCTGCGTCGCGTGCCGCTTAATCAGAGGTCTCGTCGCTGCCTCGTTTCCTCTGCTTTAATTACCTGAAGCTCTTCCCATCTATTTAATCAGTTTATTTAACCCTTTCGTTCACGAATATTTTTTCTTTAAACCAAAAAGTATGGGATTTATTCTTATTGAAAACCGAATATTATATAACTCGTCCCTTAAATAATAGACATTTTGGGTTACTTTTCTGTTGACAAAACTAAACCTATATTAAACATCGAGAAGCATTTGTAGAAAAGTTGCATATTAGCACTAATATATATATATATATATATATATATATATATATATATATATATATATATATATATATATACACGTGTGTGTATACATTTTTTTTTTTTTCTTGTGGGACTTGAGGGTTCTATTGTGACTGAAAGGATTAAAATTTCGTCCTTCAGACATCGTAAAATAGACTTTAGTTCTCATCATTTTCGGTTAGGTAGGGAGGCCCAAGGCTGCGGCACCAATGAGTGTCATAGGGTCGGCACATTTTTAAAAGCTATTCGCGTGAAAATTAGATGAAGGCATTTCATGTAGATAAACTATTGTGTCTAAAAAGTCTGCAGGTTAATCGAATATTAGGCCTAAGACGGTCTACCTTATCGTAGTTTTTCCGTGTAAATTTTATATAGTTGGTGCCTCAGTAGCTGATACAGTATAGGCCTATATATTGTTTATAAGCCTCATTATTATTTTAGCCTAGCTTGAAACTGTTTATCTTGATTTGTGACACACACACACACACACACACACACACACACACACACACACATATATATATATATATATATATATATATATATATATATGATGAATAAAACCACGAAGGAAAAAAGAAACACAAAGGGGTGCTCAAGCGCTTTCGTCTAATGACATCCTCAGGAACACTCAGTGTTCCTGAGGATGTCATTAGACGAAAGCGCTTGAGCACCCCTTTGTGTTTCTTTTCCTTCGTGGTTTTATTCATCATATATACTTTTCGCGTGTCACTTTCGTGAAATAATTTTTCATATATATATATATATATATATATTAGCTTAAGTTTTGACTTGGAATGGCTTCTTTTCGTATAAACCAACCGGTCTTTTTATGTTTTTATGGACCTTGTCCGTACAAGATATGACCTTTTTATACGATTAAAAATATTAAGGCGTGCTGAACCCCTTTAGCTATATTGCCTTCTATTTTAGACGTTATAGGGGTATAGTTTGGTAACTTTTTGAGGGGGAGACAACCAATGCCTATAACTCGTATAGTACCCACATGCCTTGGTAATACTAGGACCTAAGCCTATAAAATTAAGTATGTTACTAGTTCAGAGGAATTCTTTCAGGTTACATCTCGTAAACATTATTATTTATGAATTTTAATTGTTGGGTTGAGTTTTATTATTTTTTATGTATTCATTATAGGCTTTGTTTTGTATGCTTTACTGGTAATTTAACTTAATGTCAAAATTATTCATCTTTATTCCTTAGGCTACTTAGGCTAACACGTAACGGACTCTGCATGCAAATGCTGTCGGAAGACTACCTCGCGAGATTTGCTTTAGGTTTTTAGCCCAAAACAATTTTTAATCTTGAAGACAGAAGACTGTTTCCATCTGAAAAGCTTTAATTAATTATACGGTTGATACTTTGAGCCCCGAAGCTAAATTTTCTTCGGATTCCCTCAGGAAGAATAATTTCTGAATGGCTAAGTATAATTGTAATTATAACTTAGTAAGTATAATTACAATACAATTAAGAAGAGATACTTTTAATGTATATTTCTGGGATATGGAACGGTAACGCATTTCGCCTTTTGAGTTTTATATTATTGTACCGTGTAGGTTATAGCTAATTAGGTCCGTTGTCTTTTTGCCTGTGGAACGTGCAAGTCTGAAGTTTGCCAGATTTTCCTAGAAAGTTTATAGCCTATTGAAATGAGAGCAAAAGCTTTTCAAAGGCCAAAATATAGTATACTGTTCAGGAGCTTGTTTTTTATTTGGTTTATTGAATTAATTTAATTTGTTGTAAGACACAGATACCTTAATTCGATTGCTGAGAGCCTTCAAATTATTTTTTCCAATTCTTAAGGTATTTTTTTTTAATTCACTATGGTCATTCGGGTTAAATTGAATCGTTAGTAAATTACAGTTGTATAATGTAATAAATAGGCGCGAGTAATGTCATGGGTAGGAATTTTAAGCTTAAAAAGTTGTTGGCACTTATTCCTTTTCCCACCACAATTTCTTTTTTCTCGGTTAGGTCAACTGTTACGCCGTTGACAATTGGTTAGGTTAAGTCATGATATTTTCGTTAAAATAAAAGGAATAAGTGGAATATTTTAACGAAAATATAATGACTTAACCCTACCAATTGTCAAGGGCGTACAGTTGACCTAACCGGGAAAAAAGAAATTGCGGGTGGGAGGAATAAGTGCCAAGTTGTTAGATGTACAGGGTGGGCCGTAAGCTTCCATACATAGGAAAAATAAACATTTTTTTATGGACAACCATTTTTATTTATATAATATGCTCTACATGGTTGCCATTGTTTTGAAAACACATTTCAATACGTGTTCCACACTGTTGATGAACACGCATTAGCACAGTTGACGTTATGCTTGTAATGGCGTTGGTGATACGTTCCTTTAGATGATTTATGTCTCGTATCTTTTCCTGATACACCATGGCCTTCAAGTGCCCCCAAAGATAGAAATCAAGGGGGGTGAGATCTGGGGATCTGGGAGGCCACTCCACAGGACTACGCCGACCAATCCAAGCATCCGGAAACTGCTGCTGATCCAAATACCGACGCACGTGAAGACCATAATGAGGTGGAGCTCCATCTTGCTGGAAGTAAACTGGGAAGTTACCTTCCTCGTTTAGCAGGGATGGGAAAATCTCTTCTTGCAACATGTTAAGATACCTTTCGGCATTAAGATTTCCACTGACAAAAATTGGTCCAATAATTCTGTCACCCCATATCCCGGCCCACACCATCACTTTACCGGCACCTTGCATCTTCGTCGGACTCAGCCAGTTAGGGTTAGCATTACTCCAATAACGTATGTTTTGCCGATTAACCTCTCCATTGACGTAAAAATTTGCTTCATCAGTAAACAAGATCTTACAAACGCGCATTCTTAGGGTATCTGAAACAAAAAAAAACGTTTAAATTTTCCTATGTATGGAAACTTACGGCCCACCCTGTAGAAATGGCGATTAAGTCTTAGAAGTTTTCATTCCATTTCAGCGATTTGGCACGATGTTGATTTATTATCGTACTTCTGTAAACATTAAATAGGCCCTGTACCTGGGCCCACTTGCTTGCCCGAGAAACTGAATTTACGGTCATTTGTGCTTTTTAAACTATGAAATAGCCTACTGCTTTAATATAAATCATAAAATGAATTTCATATTGTAGTTATTGTTTGCATCCTTCATCTGATATTAATGCCAGGGGCAAATTTACTCTTAACGATATTGTACCGTTAAAAATAAGGCGTGATGCCATGAAGGATTTTTGCCCTTGTGTTCTTCAATAGAAATTATTAATTTTTGAAGGACCTCGTTCATCCTTCAAATGATTAATGGACGGACTTACCTCTAATTTGATCCCGAACAAAGAGGGTATTGTGACTGCCCAAAATACAAGTTCTATAAATAGACTGATCTCAAAACACAGATTGATATTATTTATTTAGTCCTGATTAAGGTGCGATGCGGTGTTACCGTAGCCCTTTATAAGTAGGCTGACCATATTTCCTTGAGACAAAAACGGGACATTGGGATGGCAAAAAAGGGACGGGGTTATGTAATATTCTATATTCATGAAAAAGTAAGTACATAAACCGGGACAAAATTGACATTTTTATTTAAAACGACGGGACGGCCAGGAAATATAAAACAAACGGTACGTATGGTCAGCCTATCTATAAGTAAGATTGGCCTGTTTGTAAAATTGCTGTTCCTAAGGCTTTGAAGGCTTGGAAATTTCACCAACTACCGCTTTAGATTGTTTCAGAAACAGGAATCTGGTGTTGGTGTTGGTTAGCCGATCAGCCCATCCTGATCGAGCAAGCCGGCGGCACGCAGGTAACCGATCGCCCTTTCCGGAGTGGACCAGAGGTTCAGCGCACAAGTGATGATGTGATGTGATGTGTTGTGTTGTGCTAGAGGCTAGAGCGGTACAGTCTGTCATAATGTGTTCAGTTGTTTGTGGTGTGTCCTGGCACAGGTGGCTGGTGTCGTCTGTGGAGTTGTCTAGTCTGTGTTTATGTCTGTAAGTTGGGGTGATGGCCACATCGGAATCGTGCTAAGTTAACTCGATCTGCTCAGGCTGGTCTCTGACCTGTAAATGGGTGGCGGCTTCGCACCTAGGACCGCATTCGGACCGAGTCGTGTCAGTGCTTTGTGGGTTAGGTGTGTGTGTATGTTTTCTGTACTGTGATATCTGTGGGGCGTGGTATGGAATGGAGTATTTGGTTATTATGTGTCTGGTGTTACCTTAATACAGGAATATGTAGGTATAATTGGCAGCATTAGAACTACACTTTTCCGGAGGTACTGGGACTGAAGATGGTAATGTGGTACTGAAAATGGCTAAAACAGCAATTAGATGAATTGCACTTGAAGGGGAGTCCAGTGGTTTGCCAGGAAATGGGGGATACAACTAGAAACTGGAACGAGAGGTGGTCGTGCGGGATTATATATATAATATATATATTATATATAACTGTGGGTGAGAAAAATTTCACTTTCGAAATAAGCACTAAAAAGTCGGTAAGGAATACCCAACACAACCAGACGAACAATCTTTGTTGAACAGTGTAATTGATAGGTTTCGGTACCATATTCGTTGATTGATAACTCACCGGATAGGCTCGGTTGAATAAGAGCCAGGACCTACAGGATCTGTGGTCTACTTAACACTAATTAGTTTATATAACTTACAGGTTCTAACTGCGTTATTAGGCCTAGGACTAAATTGGAGACCTGAAGCGTAGCAATTTTCTTTCGTACGGCGCTGCGTAGACCTTACATTGGTGGAAAGACCCACCCACAAAATCTTTCTCTCCTCCCCCCCCTTTCCAATTCCGAGTGCCAACTACTTGTTTGATTTAATTATTAACGCCATTCAATTTGTCGTGGTTAAAATTTTTAAACATGAAAATCTCGATAAGATTAAAAAATTCAGCGTATCTTATTAGCTGTGCTTATTTCCATTTTGTGCGTGCGCATAAATGAGGTTGAATGTATGATAATTCACAAATGTAGTGGGGTAACTTTTTGTGAAGTAACGCTTAGTACCTTGAATTACAGGGTTTTGGTTTAAATCATTTTTAAAAAAACCAAAAAAAAAAAGTATATGAAGAAATAAAAGAATACGGGCAACCTTGCATTTATATTTTGTGCATGCATGTACAGTATTTCCATTAATCTAAACATAACCCTACTTGCATGATGGAGATCCATCAGGGAACTGTCTGACGATGTTCAGAACAATGTGTCGGTGTTCAAGACTGCAGTATCATCTAGTGCTGCAGTTGAAAGAATCTTCTCTGCTTTTGGACTGGTACAGTCCAAATTAAGGAATAAATTAGGAGTTCGTAAAGCTTCTTAACTTGTGTTTATTTATAAATGTTTTAACAAATAGCTAATGTGAAATAAATTGAGGCTATATCTATAAACTTAAAGGCCAAATATTTTTTTTTATTTTTCTATTCAGTACTGTACCATACATTAAAGGATTTTTATTTTTTTAATATTTGTTTAGCTACATGACCAAAGTCGTTAAATGTTTTTTTTATTTAGTTTATGGTAAAACTATTGATTTTTTTTTCTAATTGTCAGCAATTAAATTGATACTAAAAGTTTTCAATTTCATATATATATATATATATATATATATATATATATATATATATATATATATAAGCCTACAGGCTGTATATTAAAAAACCCAAAAAACTTTTTTTTTTTAAATGTTTTTTTTACCAACCCTGCCTTGAAACCTTAAAAAATTTCTAGAAATTTTTATTGTTGAAAAAAAGTCAGTCGCGATTAGGGTAGATTAGATTAGCTTAGATAAGATTAGCTAGTACCTCGCTCTTTAATGACTTCATAGAAACCACCCTTCGAGCCCTCAAATTGCGTTCCAAAACTTATCACGCCCTTTTCTGTTCGACACCACTAAGGTTAGATTTTAGATATGTGGATTTAAAAAAGTGGGTGTGTTTGTTTATCGCGGATAACTTTATTTACTCTTTTCGGTATCAGATAGGGCCTACCCATTTCTTCCTCCGTCCGCCTTCTGCATCCTCCTCAATAGGTACCGACTGAGCGGCGCCTCCCTCGCATCCGGTCTTTATTTCTCCCATTGAAAGCCTTTCGATACACCTTATCTGCCTTCGTATACACTGAGGGCCTGGAGACCTCGCGAGGTGCGCCAATTTATTACTGAAGGTGTTAAGACGCCGCCGTTCTCGTTTCCTCCTTTTTATCTTCAGAAATTAAGGGCAACCACTCCGTTAATTGGGGTCCGGCTTAGAAATTAGAATGCCTGTATATGTGTGAGGCCTACAGTGTATAATAATTATCTTTGGCGCTGTCTAACCTCGTTCGTTATGGCAAGTCTCGTGACGGAGGGGATCTACAACTTTACGTGGGATCCGAACTCTCATAAGGGTCGTTATATTTTCTTAACGCGGAGGACAGGACGGTACCCCATCCGACTGATAAACAGACCCAACGTTGCTTAACTTCGCTGATTTCAGTGGAAGCAGTGTTGCGACGTGGCTACGTTGTAGCTCCTGGTGGTG